>JAZHYW010013421.1:0-119112 GCA_037355805.1 Ixodes ricinus
TTTACCTTCCACTTCGTTACGTGATGTCTTTTAAAGACAACAAAAGCAAAAAGCCAACTGTCATCTTTTCTCATTAACAAAACAAGTGAGCTGCTTTTGTGTTTTATGTCTTGGCAAGGATTTGCGTCCAATAAGTTGTTAATTCAACTGTTAGAGTTCAAGACCCTCTTCCACGTTGTTTTGAACGTCGAACGGATTGCTCGATCAATCTATCATGTTAAAACACGCCCACTGGTAAGAATCACTATTTTTTAGCAACACTAGAGACTATATCAAATTAGTATGATTTAGACCAAACAAATCGGAATGAGAATCAAATAGACCCGATCTAAAATCAATTAAGAATAATCTATATTCGTTTTTTATGCTTATCTTTTACCTTGGTCGTAGCAGGACCACACCTTGCTTCTCTATTAGCGCCGAGATGTTTCGGTGGCGCCGCCTTATGCTTCATTTCCGTGACGTCAAGGCCAAGATTCACCTCGCCATGACGTCATGAGTTGTGGTCCTGTGCACTTATCGTCGGTTGCAAACAACGACCTTGACGGCGATGCGCAAAAGCACACTCGTAGCTCGCAGACATCGCGTCCCTAAATCAACTCCGTCGAACTTAACAGTCTGACAATGGTCGCAGAATTAGTCCAACTTGGACGTCATGAGTGGGCGTTTGGCCAATTATGAAAAGACTACCACCGGCCCGATCTCTAGCCAAACGTCAATCTCTGTCTTTCTCTCTTTCTCCTCCGGCATCTTTTGGCACGTAGAGCCCAGCCATACTCGACGGTTCGCCGTTTCTGTCCAGCACGATCTCCTTTTCAGTCCAGCCCTTTCCCTCTTGGTAGACATCGTGAAGACTGCAGCGCACCTAGTGTGCTTCGCCCTCCAGCATGGCCAATTTTCTGGTGCATTACGTGGCATAAAAAAAATGTTTTTGAGGAAGTATCAAACTTCTAATGGATTTGCGACAATCACAGTCCTCGGGTACATTACGATCTGTTGTCGAGAAAAACAGAAATTGCTCAATTTCGCAAAATAAACCCATAAGATAAAAAGAAACTATCCGCGTCCAAAATTTTAATTACTGCTTATCGACATCTCATGCTGTCATCTGAAATATTTCCGGCGAACATTCTGGTGTTTGTTCTCGTTCAGTTGAAATTTTGATTTTTAGTGCTCGCGCCGAGGCGCTGATGTCCCAGAAAGTTGGGGATGTTCGCGCGTTTCGACGTGACGACCTTGAAGTTCTCTGGGGGGGCGAGGGTTTGGTCCAAAAGAGAAAAAAATACCCCATTCAAAAACTGGCGGTTTTCTCCCTTTCTCGGCAGGTGGTGGCCTGCGAGCGTCAGCTGGACTACTCGTACGACATCCGGTGCGACGTCTGGTCCCTGGGCATCACGGCCATCGAGCTGGCCCAGGGGAGCCGCCGCTCGCCGACGTCCATCCGATGCGCGCCCTCTTCCAGATACCCAGGTGAGGCCCCCGCCGTCGAGACTATAGTGAAACCCGTTTAGAACGAACCCACGTACAGCGAATTATTGTCGATATCGAACTCACGTAAAAATTAAATAAAAATGCATGTAAAAAAGTACTTTTTATAACGAACAACATATTGGCTATATCGAACTTTTGCCCCCGGGAAGACTTCAAAAACGTGCAAACAATCGTCTTCTAGCCTGTCCCTTTCCCCCCCCCCCCACCCCCAAAAAAAAAAAGAAGAAGAAAAGTAGGAACAAAAGAAAATTTCAAAAGTTCAAGTTGCGAACAAAATTGAGCGAAAAGAAGCGATTCAGAAGGGAAGAAAGATTAAAAAACACCCTGAACGCATGCGCAGAAAAAGAAAAAACTTTTTCATCCCGAAGTGTTTGCCCACGAAGAAAAGCGATTAAAAAAAATAAGCTAAAAAAAAAACTGCACACGCATGCAAAAAAAAATATTTTTTTTTTTCCAGCGCGTTGTTACAAGGCAGATGCGACAAGATGAGAAAGAAAGATAAGCTCTCGCCTTACAACGAACGCATCGTGGAAGTTCGTTGTAAATGGTTTTGCTATATCGAACTGATCGTAGCGTTTCCTGCTGTTCGTTATAAACGGGTTTGACTTAGTGTAGAGCCACGAAATGAGTTCCGCTTAGAGCATCGGCACTCCGTTCCCCGATCTGTTAGTGTGCGCCGCCATCTTGGTGTTTAGTGCGGAGCAGACGCAAATGCCGATCGTCACAATTCAGATAGGCGACTTCTTCAGCTTTAGACACGGCGTTAGGAAGCTCGGGTGATATTAGGGAGTTTTAGGGAACCGTTATTGCACTTTCTATACGGTATACGATGGGCCCTCCGGAACGAACTGCGCATGCGCTACCGCAGAAGACTGGAACATGCGCAGTTCGTACCGGACTGCTCATCGTACCGCATCGGATGTGCAAAGACGGTTCCCTAAATTTCCCCATTGTTTTGCTCCGCTTTGAACTGCTTTAACATTTCTGGAGGACGGAAAAGCGTTTCCCGTGATTTCGGATAAAGTTTCGGATAACTGGCAACCACGATTTTAAGCACCAAGGTGGCTGAAAGCTCGTCGCTCTAAAGTGTATAGCTTATTTAGTGGCTCTATAGTGTGCACCGAACGCGCTCCGAACGCGTCACTCGAAGAAACCTGTGGGCATCAACTTTCCCGCAAAGCACTTGGAATTGACAATCCCTCCAATCTACAAAACAAGTACATAAAAAAATCGAATTAAGTGCAATTAAGCAAAATTGGTGGACTAAGAAGATGAGTAGTTTATGGTTCGGTGGTTCTAATCATATGTTGGACTGTACGAAAGCATACAGTTTTCAAACCGGCAGAGAAGTCTGCCGTTTCTGAAAATCGGAAAAGTAACGGTTACTTTTTGAAGTAACGGCCAACTACTTTTCCAGTCAAGCATTCAAACAATCTAATTGGATGCGTTTTATTCGAGAGTGATTCTATAATTGTAATCAATTACTTTTTTCTTTTTTACGAGTAACGTGCACGATACTGCGTTTCATCATGCTTATAGTGCCACAGCGCAGACGACTTTCTTTTTTTAGATCTAGACATGTTTTTATCAGCGTTGTTCGCCGGATATTTTCTGTGGATTGCAGCGATTGCGTGGCTTTCCGGAGGACTATGCGGGAAAGTACATAGGTGCTTCGGATATTTTAGATGGGTGCACGCGCACGAGCGAAGTCGCGCGCTCTAGAGGAAAGGCGTTTAAATAAATCTCGTTTATGACACTGTTACCTCGTGTGCGAAAACAAAAGAAAAAAAAACGCTATTAATAATGATAAAATACTACTACTACTACTACTACTGCTACTAATAATAATAATATTAAGAAGAGGAAGAAGAAAGGCGTTTTGTAGGACCCATAAAGCTGAGCCTCTTGGCGAAACTTCGCTGCTCTGAGGATATCCGAGGGCACTTGTTTCCAAGGTCCCCCTACCAGCCTTATTCACCTTTCGTTTCTTTTTTTTCTTTTCTTCGAATAATTTTTAACGTGGCACAACAAAATCTAAATCCAAACACTGCATAAAGAAATAGCACGTGCGACGGACTCGAGTTTCGACTTATGGGTAGAGAGACGAGCACTCGCGAGTAATGTAGGCACCCATTGGCACTTACAGAGTGCGCCTAGAGTTTTCGGAAGTGTGTCCAACAGCTCGATTCGAGTCACGTGATTTGCGGGTCGCGTTTGCAGTACGAGCTGCGAGGAGGTGACTAATGCGTCGATCGTCTCCAAATGCCTCCGCCTTTCCTCCCCGCCACACGCAAACCTAACGCATGCGCTGTTACGACCAATCGCCGCAGGAGGCGTCCGCTCCCCGTGGTTTGAGTTGCTCCGTCTATTACATCTAGGCTCTCTAGGCGGCTGCAGGGGCGGCGACGCCACCCAGCGGAAGAGACGTGAAGGAGAGAAGCGGAGGGCTGAACTTCTCGGAGTGTGCCGCGAAAACTTGCGCCGCGTTGCGGCCGAAACGTGAAACGGAGGAAAGGTCGAGGACTGGATGCGTGCCGTTGGAGTTGTAAATGTCAAGAAGAGAAATTAGAGAAATGGCCTCGATCTGTTGGAGCGCCTTGGAAGAGCCGAAGCGTTGCGGATCTGGGGGATCCTTCTTCAGCAACTTTCACAACTGCTCTTTATTTATTTTTTTACGACAGTTAGATGGAGAAGATTCGAATGCTTTTTCATGCTCGCGGGTTAGCTTCCACATGTGCATGTGCAGAAAGTCCATGTGCTGTGCATGAAGAAGAACGCGTGATTTCTGCGCATGCCCGTATCCAGAGGGTCTGTTGGGTAAAGATCGCCGGTGGAGTTAGTAGGCGAACTAACGGTCTGCATACGCCCTAATTTAAAGCTGAGCCCGTTCTTCCGCAGAAGTCATAAACTCACACGTCACATCCCCCTCTCCATGACGTCGCTTCCGCCATTATTTTCCGGTAGCCCCCTTTCCCGCGGAAGTGCCCCACGCTAAATGTACGGGACTTGCACGGCACATCCCCTATTCTGTGCTGGTAGCCCGTCTTCCCGCGAAAGTGGCAAACTCGCAGGTCACTACAACGCTCTCCGTGACGTCTCATCCGTGGGAAATATGGTTAGCCTGCCGCTAGCTCTATTTCCCACGGAAGTACTTAACGTTAGACGGACGGGACTCACACGTCGCAACTTTCTCTTCATGACGTCACGTGCGCCATCTTGTGCCAGCAACCCGCTTTCCCGCAGAAGTACCTAACCGTTTAAAGTAGCAGACTACGTCAGAACTCCTCCCGTGTGACGTCAAATCCGCTATTCTGTACGGGCAACCTCTCCATGACGTCAGGTCCGCCACTCTGTGCCGCTATCCTTTCCCGCTAGAGTACCTAATCAACATTAGCTGTACGGGAATCACACGTCAGATCCCTTTTTTGTGACGTCACGTCCGCCATTCTGTGCCAGTAGTAGCCCTCCTTCCCGCGGAAGTGACAAACTCGCACGTGCAAGCCTTGACGTCAGGTCCGCCATTTTTAGAGCGCAGCTCTTAGGCACCCGTTTCCAGCTTGAGCGGCGTCGGCGCCGTCGGCGTAACCGCGCGTTGCATCATGGGAAGTGTCCCATAATGCACCGCGCGGGACCCTCGGACGTCACACGTGACGTCCCGAGTGACCTCACGAGGCTCCCGCGCGGTGCATTATGGGACATTTCCCATGATGCAACGCGCGGGGAGGGGGAGGAGGACGAGGGAGGAGGAGGAGGAGGGGGACGAGAAGGAAGAGGGACGGGGGTAGAGAAAGAAGGGAAGAGGAGGATGAGAGGAGGGAAAGGGAGGAGGATGAGAGGAGGAGCTTGAAGGACGAGGGAGGAGGTGAAGAAGGAAGAGGAAGGGTGGCAGGCAGAATGAGGGAGTGAGGAGGAGTGAGAAAGGGTATACCCTCCCCTCAATACTCTTCCCTCCTTCTCCTCAAGAGCTGCGCTCTAATTCGGCGTTACAGGGTGTTGTAAACGTCTTTCATTTTTTGTTTTGGTGCCAGCAACCCAGGTTTTCCCGCACAAGTCCCCAGCCGTCACAAGCATCCGACTACGTCACACTCCCATCTCCGTGACGTCACGTCCGCCATTTCCATGCTCCGCGGCGGTGTCCCTCTTTCCCGCGGAAGTGACGAAACGCACGTCACACTAACCCCGCCTCCTCTCCCCGTCGTCACGTGCTCTCTCGTGCGCGCCGCTAGCCCCGCTTTCCCACAGCGCCGGCGGAGAAGACGCGCGCGCCATACTTGACCGTCTAGCCTACAGCCGAACGTGCGTAACAAACAGCCGCAGAAAAACGAGCGACGATCCAAATTACGAAACAACGGGAACTAAACGGAAAGGAGGAGACCGAGCTCCCCCTGCAGCGTCTTGCTGCTACGGCCCGGCCGACGAGAACGATGATCTACCCACGCGTGCTTGTGCCTGCAGCCGCCACCGCACACACGCGAGCGAGCCAGTGTAGTACGCTCGCGCTAGCGTGTCTAATCGACGCGCCGGACGGCCCTGTTTTTCGCTCGCCGTTGCGCAGGGGGTCGGTCGGGCCTCCGCCGGGTTTGCGCCGTTGCACCCTGTAGCTTCCGCCGACGACGGCGGCGGCCGAGGTCCGTTCGTCTTGCGAAGGTTGGTCTCTGTCTTTCAGGAACCCGCCGCCCAAGCTGAAGAACCCGGCCGAGTGGTCCGATGATTTCAACAGCTTCCTGTCGCTGTGAGTACAAGTCCTCCTTTGTTGTTTACTTTTATTAACGCGGAATGTGCTCAAGGTGCAAATACTGCAGGCGAAAATCGTGTCGCTCCGATGTAAAAACAAACAAAAAAACGTTGCATGCAGAACGGGGCAACACTAAGTGTGCATAGCCCACACTCTCGGAAATAGGGGTGTAGTACTTACACCCCTTGTTTCATTTATAACACCCCAAAACTACATTTCGACGTTCGGTCTAGTGACGTCCAACTTACAATACCAACTTTTACGAGCGGCTTGATAGCTGCGCGATATAATCTACTAAATAGCTAATGTACGTATCAAAAGACTGCAGAAATACACAAAGAAAAACCGCGGAGATTTTTCCGCAGAGCCAAGTCCAACAAAACCTTGCGTGTTTTCCTGAAGTCTTTAATGCGTACATTAGCTAATTTGATAAGTTTTATCACTCCACTTCCAAGCCGCTCGTGAAAGTTGGTGTCGTCGGTACGACATCAGTCGACTGAACGTCGGATTGTAGTTTTGTAGGTGATTTATATGGACAAGCGGTGTAAGTACTACACCGCCTATTTCTGAGACTGCATAGCAGGCAATGCATAGGCACCCAAAGCTATACTATATATAAGCCACACCTACACACAGTTCATCGTACTAAATTAAAATTGAGCGTAATTACTCGCCATTAACTAGATTTACCAAGCAGCCCAGTGGGGGTCGAACTTCGAACCTTGAGACACACAACCCGGCACCTTTGGTCGGCGCCACGATGAGGCCTGCGGTAGCAGGCGATCGTTGGTGCCGCAGCTGGTTGCCGAATGACGTTGCACCCTGCCCTTGACCCCACTCCCAAGGTCACGGGTTCCGAATAAATTTCGACATTGTGTCATCACTCCGATCAATTGGGGGAGCACGCAAAGTGTGTCGATCGAGCTGCGAGGCATAGGAATCCACCCGAAAGCTCCCCATAACCAAGCATAATATTCGGAATGCCCGCATAATGCAGGAACGGCACATTTCGTGTGTCCGCGTTTCTCAAAATGATCAAAACAATGTATTTATTTATTTTCCGAATATTGAAGCATTAGTGAAGGACGTAGCGGGTGAGGTTCATATAAACAGTTTGAATTTCAAACACGAATGTTGGGTGGAAAAGGGTGACCCTTGCGTGCACGACATACACCGAACTAATAAACATCAAAATAAACACCTCGATTGCGCTCGTATACAGTTAGGTCGATAACATAAATAAGCAAAGTGCGGGACGGACGGAACGGCCTTTCTCGGAATGCGCCTTCTTTTGAGGAGGGTCAGAGGAAACTCCGCGGACAAGGCTCGCGCTTTGAGTCAGTGAAACTCGGCAACTCCGTAATTTCTGAAAACCCAAATGACCTTTTTTGCTTTTCTTTTCGTGCAGTAAACGAATTTGGAAGGCACGGTTGGGTAGTTTTGTGATACAAACATGATGTTGTCTCTATGCCAAGCGTCGTAAATATAAAACGCATCGCGAAACCATTGTCTTCGTCCACATGTGGTGCTAGCGGTTAGGAACCAGACGGCAAGTTACAATACTTACCGCTGAATTTTCATAAATTTCAAATGAGGAAATCGGACCTGTTTTCGCTACAAAGCGCCATAAATCGCCATGTTGTATTCTCGGACTTCGTTGGGTGCCATTTTCCCATTGAACATTTTTAGAGCGCAGCTAGCTGAGTGCCCTGCCAAAAACTTCTCGGTATAAAACATTTAGCTGACAGGTGTTTTAATGTAATATAGAGTTCCAATGTACAGCGAAATGAAGGCTAGATAGTTCTCAGGCGCCCGTTTGCGGGTGTAGCGGCGTCGCCGTCGGCGTCGGCGTCGGCGTTACCGCGCGCTGCATTATGGGAAGTTTCCCCGCTAAATATAGTACAAAAGATTTTCCGCTGACTTCAGCGGTGAAACTTAACCTCGCTAAATTTAGCGGAAAAATTTTCCCGCGAAAGTTAGCGCAAAATATCCCGCTAAATATAGCGAAAACATTTTCCCGCTAAGTTTAGCGGAAAAAATTTCCTTTAAATTTAGCGGAAAAACATAACCCGCTAAATATAGCGGAAAGATTTCCCGCTAAATATAGCGGGAAATATCCCCGCTAAATATAGCGGAAAAATTCCCTGATACATTTAGTGGAAAAAATTCCCCGCTAAGTTTAGCAGAAAAATTTTCCCACTAATTTCATAAAAATTCCGCTAAGTTTGGCGAAAATTACCCGCTAAATGGGAGGGGAGGCGTAGGAGAGGGCACGGAGAGGGAGGAGGAGCATACCCTCTCCTCCTCCTCGAGAGTTGCGCTCTAATTCGGCATTACAGAGAATCGTAAACATCTGTAATTTTCTTTTAATCGCTTCTAACCGTTTTGAACCAGATAACTGCACGTCTGGCTAGCGCTGCATTCGGGCAAATACTGAAAGTGCGACGATGCCTAGTTTGTTTTAACGACGAGGAAAAACTTGATACCGATTTTTCCCGAGCACCCGGTAAAGTGATGGGTGGCGTGTTCCTTTCTTCCATTATGTACTTTTGGAATTTCGCATCCTCTGCATGTGCCGGATTGAAATTCCGCATCATTTAACTGATAATCTGAAGCAAACAATGAGTAGCAATAACCACCGGCACTGCAGCATGGAGTGTTATGCATTAAAGAATATATATATATATATATATATATATATATATATATATATATATATATATATATATATATATATTTCGAAAGTCAAACGATGAAAAGTGTCCAACAGCACAGAGAGAAGTGCGCACCAAACGTCCACATCTGCGAGAATGCTGCATGGTACGCATGTCGATCGCGAGTGTTGGAATCCTGTTGGAATTTATTATAGCTTTTGGTAATCTTGCTGTTTTCCTGGAAGGTATCAAATGGGCAGCCTGATTACTTTCTATAGTCAACGACAGTCTAATAAATGCATGGCGTTGCTTAATATTAATAATAATTTTTATTAAGGAATGCGGATGCGGTAGTCTTAATGGCGGTCTGGTCAAAGCCAGCTTGTAAGACAAGGTATAATAATAATAATAATAATAATAATAATAATAATAATAATAATAATAATAATAATAATAATAATAATAATAATAATAATAATCAGTGTTTCAATCAATCAATCAGTGTTTATTAAAGTGTCCAGAAACAACCAATCGGTCTTAGTGCTGGCACACATAAAAAGAAACGAGCAAAAACAGACATACAAACACACATACACACAAGTGCAGAAAGGGAATGTAGTTCACCAGTCAGAATAAAAATATTAGCAAGTACGAAAGACACTCAAATCAACAAAGGAAATCAAAAGCACAAAACAAAGACATCCCCAAAGTGTGAGAGCAAAAAGCAAATACTTGGATATCGTACTACAAACATCAACCATTCAACTGATCAGCCCTTTTCTTGCAAAAGGAAGTTTCGAACAGACTTTTCGAACTTGCACCCGCGTGAGTTAAAATATTGCCACGCGCGTCGGCGAGCGACCGCGTGCGTGGCCGAGTGGTTACCGCGCTGGACTTTCGCTCGTAAAGTCTAGGTTCGATTCCAGTCGGTGGAATGTCCTTTTATTTGTTGTTTCAACATGGCGTTCTCGTGAGTTCGAGAACATTCTCGACTGATCGAGTTCCGAATGTTCTAGTCGCCGAACGTGAACGTTCTAGGCCGATTGTTTCAGAAGCCAACGCGCGTACATAAGGGGCTCCGCGTGGCGCTTTGCAGTCAGTCTCGCCCCAGCGCTCGATCCTGCGGTTTCGCCGACATCGACGCCCGCGACGCTCTCTTGTTATCTTCTGTTCCCTTTTTAATTTGGGCAGAAGTTCGCCCCATGTTTAGTTTACTTCAGTTTTCGTTGCCTCATCACTTGTCATTCGTGACAATATCGAGTGTATATCAGAGTGCCGGTTATAACACTCAGCCGATCTTTGGATCGGGTTTAAGTGGCTAAAATGTCGAGCTATATGAAAAGATGATTGGAGCTGTGTATGCACACGTGGGACTCCAAAGTTCACTTCGGACAGAAGGCTGGGAGAGTTAATCGAGCCGTGCAGGGTCTTAAACAAAAACAACAGATCTGCCTTCACCCGACGCTGCTGTTGGCTCAACAAGTTGACGACTTGCGAGTGCACCCAACGTTTAAACAAGGATCATTTTTCTCAAGGTAACGATATTTAAAGAGAGAAATAAATTTGTTTTGGACTCGCTCGACACATAAACTGTTAGTTTTGGAAATGCCGTTCCAAACAACCGAGGCGTACTCTAGCTGGGATCTAACTAAGGAACAATACAGCGTGAAAAAAGCGGACGGACTTTTGAATTCCTTTAGTTGTACGAGACGCGGCACCTATAGCGTGCGCAAGGCCCATTGAACCACACCGGTAACGTGAGTGTCAAATCTCAGGGTCGAATCAAAGGCAACTCCAAGGTCTCTCAGTTCACTTACACGTGACAGCAGTTCATCATGATAACCACATGAAAAAAAGAATATATCGTGGGTCTTGCGCGAACATGTCATTGCTTTTGTTTTAGAATGATTCAAACGGAGGTCATTGTCTAAACACCAACGAGCGAAGGAATATGCGTCATTCTGAAGCGCGATGCAATCCTCTAAGGTCGATATTTTTTTGTAAAGTTTTATATCATCAGCGTATTGCAGAAATGAGGAATTTAATATAACTTGAGAGACATCATTTACAAAAATATTAAAAAGGAGGGGACCCAAGACAGATCCCTGAGGCGCCGTAGAGCTTGCTTTGTACAAGGACGAGATAGTATTGTTCACGCGGACGTAGGCTTGCCTATCAGACAAATAGCTTTTTAACAAAATGTATACCGAACCACATACTCCCTACGAGGAAAGCTTGTATAAGAGGATGTTGTGGTTGACTACGTCAAAAGCCTTACTCAGGTCAAAATAAAAAAAAAAACGTCAAGCGGACTTCTATTACAAACTTCTTCAGATGCAGCAGACGTAAAATATACGAGATTGGTAGATGTCGATCTGCCGGACATGAAGCCATGCTGATTAGGGATGGCTATACTACGAAACTTGAACGAGAGGAATTGATGCATTACCAGTTTCAAAGAGTTTGGAAAAAGAAGAAAGAAAAGAAATCGGCCTGTAATTAAAAACATCACCACTATTTCCAGATTTCAGGACCAGAACAACCACTGCAACTTCCAGTCGTCAGGGAATATTCCTGACGTCTAGGAGCTATTAAACATTGTGCACAGTGTAGGCGTAAATAATTCATAATAACCCTTAACAATGGCAGCGGATATCCCGTCATGACCTGCAGACAATGTGGGTCTCATTTTCTTAATACATAGCCTAACAAATTCCTCATCGACAACTACAGAACCTAATGAGTCACCAAATCCGTCCGAGTTAGGCAATATAGTTGAGGAGTAGTTAGTTATTATTATTGTAGACTGACGCAAAATGATCCGCAAACAACTCATACATGGCCCTTCGCACTGTTGCTATGCTGATTCAAGAAGATTTCGGACTCAGTGTTCGTCCCCAAGCGCGAATTAGCGTACCTCCAAAATTTCTTGGGATTTTTAACGAGATCTGATTCTACCGAGTCACAATGCGCCTGGAGATCACGGTTTAAACTTTTCTTACATCGCTTTTTGTAAATTTTAAATTGAACTTCCCATTTCGGAAGACCACTTTTCTTAAACCTCCTATGCAAAAAAAATCTTTCCGTTTTAAAAGCTTTCTGAGTTCACGAGAGAACCAGTTAGGGATGCGAGATTTTTTAGACGTTTTGAGAGGGATATGTATGTCCTAGGCCTCCTGAACAACACTTGTGATGAGATATACTTGGTCGTTGACATCAGACGACTCCAAGGTAGAAGCCCGGTCAACACCCGACAGATGGTGATACATTACAGTGTAGTCCCCCGCTGAATACTTGATGTGGTGTAGGGAAGGACCATTGACTGAGGATCGGAGGAACAAAACACACAGAACTACTTCGAGAGCAGGGTGATATCTGTCCTCAGGAACCATAGAAAGTTCAGTTCGAGCCACACGTATACCGTCCGTGTTTGAAAAGCATAAATCTAAAGCATTACCTTGGCAGTTTAGAATGTCATTGTGCTGTCTAAGATCTAAAAAGAAGTAAAGTTGAGGAGATAGTTGCACTTTTGTTTACAATGAAAGTTGTCAGTAAGGACATTGAACTGTGTCCAGTTAATACCTGGAGCGCTAAAATCCCCCAAGATTAAGATATTGCTTCCCTGTGAGTCAGTCGTTGTATTTTCAATGTCAGCGAGACATTATGAAGATTGGCCGGTAGGAGCTGCTAAAAAGAGGAGGCACTCATAGAAATTCCCGGAATTTCATTTTCGTCCTTTGTCACCACAGAAGGCATTTCATAGCCCACAAACAACTTTTCAGTCTTCACAGTGGTGCACGTATTATATAGTAAGAACTGTCATAGATTGCTGGAACAGATCATAGATTGATATGTTGATTGATGATGATATGTAGACTGATATGAACACATCACAGATTGATAGTACACATCATAGTCATAAATTGCTGGAACACAAAACAAATTTGGTGTTTCAGGGAAGGTTTTAAAAAATTCCTAAAAATAGGGTGGCCGAGAACAAAAAGAAACTCTTTCCGGAAATAAGCTGCCACGCACGGCGGACGTCGAGGATTACAAAAAAAAAGTCATACTAATTGGCTGAATAATTAACGAAAATATAGTAACTAACTTTTTTTTTTAATTCGTGAAAATACACATAACTTGCAAAGCATCGTCGAAAACCACTAAATCGACTGATACTAGAAATATATGTAAGGCAGAAGCAGCAGACGGAGAACTACGTCTTTCTCCGCGCTTGGAAGGGGTGCAAAGTTGGGAGATCGAGGTCACGAATATACTCTCTCCCGGAAGTGACGTCACACAGATAAGACCGGAGCGCCGACCGATCTGCATCGCCGCGCTCCCTCCATGACGGTGCGCCGTGCCTGCTGCCGAGAACCGCGCACTTCGGTACGCGCAGTAGACCATTGCAGTTCACATTCTCACACTCCTTCAGATTCGCACCCTCTCCGAAGGACCTGACGACGTTGACGTCGACCTAGAGGTCGTCCTTGAGGCCTTCCTAGAGGCCGTCCTAGAAGTCGTCCTTGAGGTCGTCCTAAGGGCGTCCTAGAGGGCGTTTCTGACGTCGTCCTAGAGGTCGTCCTAGACGAATGCTATCGCAATTCATAGACAACCAACAATACCGGTTTCTGCAGAAGTTTCTTATCTGCTGGTTTGCTCGCTTCAACGCGACTCGCTCCTGTCTCCGGCAGCCGTGATTACCACAATCTTGGCTCATCGCTCTGGACAGCGGCCGAGCGGCCGAGCTATAGCGTCCTCTGCGGCACGGGCAGTGCACGCGACTCTCAAGCGGGACTCGGCGAGGCGATAAAGGGACACTGACAGGGTATTTATGCTCGCCGAGGTTTTTATTCCTACTGTACATGACAAATGAGAGCTCAACTACCCAGATAACACAATTTACGGCTCAAAATTCGTTTTCTTTCCGCCCGAAAACCGCCGATCAAGGACTGGCCGGTTGGAGCCGCGCTCACTCTCTTCTCCGTGGTCACGTGCTGTTCTTTATGATTTAGACACAACCACCAAATATAATCAAAGTCGTGGGTCATCGAAGGCACACACTCAATATTAAAAATAGAATTGAAATATGCTACCCATTTTTTTTTTCTGTGGCTCATAAAAAGCTGCCAATACGTTGATTGAAGAAAAAAGTTTCAGAGCCACGTGACTTCCGGTAACTTTTTCCCTCCTCTATATTTCTTCTTCCTCCCTTGTACAGTTTCTGTTTTGAGCAATTGCGTTTTTTCATTATTTATTAAAAATATACGTGACGCTGTAGTAAAATATTGATTGGGTAGTCTTTAAAACTCTAATAAAAAATGCCTGGCAAAATTTTTTTTTAAGTGGGGGAGGGGGGGGGTGTCAGTGTCCTTTTAACCTTTCTCATTTCTTGTGCCACACACACGTGGTTCTACTAAAATTTATGCGTCATTATAAACCTATGCACCGACCAAACTCTTTTTTTTTATTTTTGACCGCCGTAAATTGATTTTTTTGCCTTATATTTCTAAAACGAGTTGATTTAGTGGTATGCAATTATGCTTAGCAAGATACTCGTAGAAACCTCTTCATTTTCATTATTCAGAAAGCTTATTCGTAAGTTTTATAGTTAATTATTTAGCTAATTATTGTGTGTATGTGCAGTCATTCACGTTCGGGAGATGGCATGCCCTGCATTTTTAAGCTCCCAGTGATATAATGGACTTTGCGTTATGTTGCAGCACGTAGAGGCGTCATGTTTCTTAAGATGTACACATGTAACGAGAAAATAAGTTGCAGTATAATCACCTTACCCAGCAAGATATAATCGAATTCGGGATATATGGGTAAACTGCTTTGTTTTCGGATTCTGAATTCACAATTTTCGTGATATATATATATATGTGACAGTAGGGCATTGAGGTGCAACGAGCGGGACAAAAAGGAGAAAAAGGAAGAAGAAGTGGGTCGTAGACGGGAGAAGGACGAAGTGGCAGCAACGAGAAAAGCGATCTGTAACATTTTGGTGTCAGAAGTGGGATTTGCGGAAAAAAATGCCCTTCACACGACAACAAGCCCGGTCTGGCGAACCTTCCCCTTCTCCCGAGGACACCAGCAACACTGAAGGTCCAGTTACCTACGCCCAACTGAGGGATCTGTTCGCGGAGCAGAGACAGGGCTTCGAATCAACGATGGCGGCTATGGTCCAGGCGCAGCTGCAACCCGTCACATCTGCGCAAGAAGACCTTCGACAAAGAATCATAGCGCTAGAGGAAAGGAGAGACTCGGAGAATCGGACCGACTCAGCGACGGTACGCACATTTTCGGCCGCCTCGAATCCTCTTCGTTTGAAACTGAAGCCTTTCGATGGTAGCGGGCCACTTGACCTTTACCTCGAGCAAGCTAACATTGTTGCTCAAGCGAACCAATGGTCCGAAGATGAAACAACTTACGCTCTTGCGGCACAACTACAGGGACCAGCCATCGCGATATTGGCCCAACTTCAAGGAAGAGCTCTAACCTACCAAACGTTGGTAGCGGCACTTGAAGACCGCTTTGGCGACAAGCATCTACAACACGTCCGCTATGGCGAGTTACGTTGCCGTCGACAACAGCCGGGGGAAACACTCCAAGCCCTGGCAACGGAAGTTGAGTGCCTAGCGCGAAAATCATTTGTGGGAGTTGCTGCCGACACTTTTCACCTTCTCAGCACTACTGCCTTCGTCGATGCCATTGCGGACACTGAAGTTCAAAAATTTGTTCGACTTGGAGGGCCAAAGACTGTTCGAGAGGCTTTGGCTAAGGCGTTGGAGATCTCAGCCATCCAGAAGGCAACAGCAAACGCCCAGGCTTCTTGCCCGGCACAGTTACAGCCAACTACCCATCTGGAGACGCCTGGAGCACGCCAGCAACCTGAAGGTCACCAACGAGTTAACACTAAGAGGCGCTGTTTTCAATGCGGGCGACAAGGACACTTGGCTGCAGAGTGTTACAGCGCGTCGGGAAACGGATATCCCGGTCCACAGGGGCGGGATCGGGTATAGAAGACCAAGTCCCCCTCGTCTCTCTTTCAAGGAGTTTTACTGGTCTTCCAACTACCAAAGTGGAGATTCAAGGAATTGGGATTCAAGAAAGCCTCCTCGATACTGGAGCAGCGGTTAACATAATCGACGCGACGCTTGTACCGGCTGATTGTAATGTTTCCCGGATTGCTCCACAACTTTTCACAGCCAACGGCGTCAAAGTTCACACCGGTGGACAAGTGAAGTTACTGGTCACTGCGCTCGGTGAGACGTCGTTAGTGGACTTCGTAATTTTGTCGAATTCCGTCTCTCCGATCATTCTGGGTTATGAGTGGTGCCAGAAAAACGGATTTTTTAAGTTGAACCCCGAACAGAACAAGGCCACCAACACCCCGCATCCATCCATGGAAACGTTACACGCCAGCATTCCACGATGCGAAAGTATTTTTGTGTGGCTTGTGTACCTCATTCGCTCATTTTCCCTCGTCGCCGTGGAAAAGTGGCACCTATTTCTAAAGTTTTTCTCCCAATATACCAACATCATATGTGCTCAAGTACAGCTATCGGATGACTTAAACGTATGCGTTAAAGACTCTGCTACAATACCTGCCGAGACTGCTTCAATGATACGCCTGACCGTAAACAACAAAAAGGTTTACGGTGAAGCTGTTTTCGACTCGTGGCTCTGTGCTAAACCAGGGAAGGAACTAGCTGCACCCCGGACACTCGTGGCTTGTACCAACGGAGAATTCGTCGCTCTTGTCGTTAATCTAGGTACCAACGACATCACTCTCAATCCAGGGAAACAGATTGGTGTACTCCAACCGTTGGCAAAGGACAAGATCTCAATACTGGCGAGTATTTCTCTAGGGTCAGATGACGAGTGCCGTGTTTACAGTCAGAATAATTCTTTACCGTGGGAACAATTTAAGTTTGGACCAGAATTGAGTTGCGAGCAGGAAACGAAAATCAAGAAAGTATTGTTGTCACATCGACACTGCATCGCCCTGAGTCCGGACGAACTTGGATGCACACCGTATGCAACACATACCATTGACACCGGTGACAGCCGACCAATACATCAGCCACTACGCCGCCTAGCACCAACAGAGCGTGAAACCATCAAACAGCAAGTGACTGAGATGCTCGACCACGGTGTGGTGAGTCCATCAACGAGCCCATGGTCATCACCAGTGGTGTTAGTTAGAAAGAAAGATGGCACTGTTCGGTTTTGTGTAGATTACAGGAAGCTTAATAGTACCACCAAGCTCGATGTGTACCCTCTTCCACGTCTTGATGACACCCTTGACCGACTGCAGGGAGCGGAATACTTCACAACATTGGATTTGATGTCTGGATACTGGCAGGTACCACTCGATAAAAGGGACGCTGAAAAGTCAGCCTTCATCACACCAGATGGTCTCTACCAATTCAACCGTCTTCCCTTTGGCCTTTGCAATGCCCCAGCGACATTTCAAAGACTCATGGACCGAGTTTTGGGCAATCTGAAGTGGACAATGGCGCTGGTGTATTTGGACGACGTTGTAATCTACGCAAACACTTTTGAAGAACATCTTCGAAGGCTCTCACTCGTACTTGACGCCATAAGTGATGCCAACCTTCGTCTGAAGCCCCAAAAGTGTTTTTTCGGCTTCAAAGAGATCACATACTTGGGACATGTGGTAAACAAAAACGGCGTTAAACCTGATCCCTCGAAGCTTGAAGCTTTGTTTGAATATCCGACGCCAACAACTATCAAAGACGTCAGAAGTTTTTTGGGATTTGCGTCATATTTCCGCCGTTTTATTGTTAACTTTGCTACCCGCGCTGCCCCCTTGAATTACTTACTCCGGAAGAACGTACCATGGCGATGGGGCAACGAAGAGCAGTCCTCGTTTCAAGACCTAAAGATGGCCCTTCTAAACGCCCCAGTGCTTGCTCACTTCGACCCGTCCTTGTCAAAGACAATTCTCCACACGGATGCTAGCGGGCAAGGACTTGGAGCTGTACTACTTCAAGAATTTCCAGACGGTACTCAAAGAGTAATTTCGTACGCAAGTCGCCGGCTTACACAACAAGAAGAGAGGAATCATTCATCTGAATTAGAATGCCTGGCCCTTGTCTGGTCGGTGCAGAAATTTCGCCCTTACCTTTATGGTCGCCATTTTACTGTTGTGACGGATAATTCAGCATTGACCTGGCTTCAGAGCAAACGAGACTTGACGGCAAAACTGGCACGCTGGGCGATTCTACTGCAAGAGTATGATTTTGAAGTCATACATCGTAGCGGACGTAGTCATCAGGACGCTGACTTTCTATCTCGCAACCCACTAGACAAGATCCCTGAGGCTCCGGAGTGTGACACTTGTTTTTGTGGTGCGACTTTCGACCTACGTCACAGTCAATGTCAAGATAACGAAGTACAAGATATCGTACAGCGCCTCGCATTATCCGGTTCGACAGACATTTTACGGCGACTGCGTCGAGCATACCGAGTGGAAAATGGCCTACTCTGTCACAGAAATCCCGGTCAACAACAATGGCTACCGGTGATTCCAGCTTCTCTGAGGGCTACCGTGTTGAATCTCTGCCATGATGACCCCACAGCGGGTCACCTCGGTCGAGATAAGACTCTGGCCAAACTTTCCGAACGCTATTGGTGGCACGGATTCCGGAAAGATGTCTCCAGGTATGTCGCGTCCTGTGAATCATGTCAAAGAAGGAAATTGCCCGGTATTTCACCTTTCACCGAGATTCATCCGACTCAACCACCGCAAGCTGCTTTCGAACTTATTGGACTTGATCATTTAGGGCCATTTCCGAAATCACAAAAGGGCAACCGTTTCATTATTGTTGCTGTTGACCACCTTACTAAGTGGATTGAGCTACGTGCCGTGCCTACAACGTCAGCGAATCACATTGTGGAGTTTCTACGTGAGCAAATAGTACTTCGCCATGGCGTGCCCCGCACTGTACTCACTGACCGGGGAACTCCATTCAGCTCTCGTATTTTTAAACACGAGATGGTAACTCATGGAATACACCATGCCCAGTCAGCACCCTACCATCCCCAAACCAATGGACTCGTCGAGCGTGCTAATCGAACTATCGCCGATATATTGTACGCTTATGTTAATGCTTCACATGACAATTGGGATGTGTACGTACCATACGCATCGTTTGCTTTGAACACGTCGCAACAAGCAAGTACCACGACGAGCCCTTTTAAACTGGTGTACGGTAGAACTCCAGTTCTGCCACAGGAATCAACGTTATCCACTACGTGGAACCACAGAAGGCAAGAAATGCACGATCATTTTGAGGACAGACTCAATGAGGCTCGCCGCCGGGCTCGCGTCGCAATAACCAGAGCCCAACAGCGGATGCTAACCAATCACCGACAGGACGACCGAATGTCCCCCATCGTGCCAGGGGATCTTGTTCTTGTACGCCGTCCCGTTAGAAGAAAAGGAAAAGCAACCAAGCTACTTCCAAAATACAGAGGACCCTGTGAAGTGCTTCGACAAACAGGACCCGTGAGCTACCGACTACGAGACCTCAATGCACCTCGAGAAGCATCCCGGACTTTCCCGGCTCACCGCAGTCAACTGAAGCTCTACGTGTCAAGACAGACATTCAGTCAAGACCAGCATGGGACACAGACTGCCGAGGACGGACAGTCAACCAGGAGGGGGCAAAATGTGACAGTAGGGCATTGAGGTGCAACGAGCGGGACAAAAAGGAGGAAAGAGAAAGAAGAAGTGGGTCGTAGACGGGAGAAGGACGAAGTGAACGAGAAAAGCAATCTGTAACAATATATATATATATATATATTCACTTTTTTCATATCGCTAATTTTGCGAATTTTAGGTCCTCGCAAAAATTCTGTCCATTTACGCGTAAAATTAATACTTGTTTCTGGCCGAGTGTAATAATAATGTTGCAGTGGGCTGCAATCGTTTTAATAATGCGCACAAGCCACATATATCTTCTTCTGAAACGATCGCGATTCTTTGGAGAGCCTCATTTCGAATGCCCGTTTAAAAGTATCCGTGTGGTTTACACACAAAGCAACACTTACAGTGCACAAACATTGTTATGAAGCTGTTTTTTTTTTTTTTTTGGCAACCGGTGTTGTGTTTGTTTATTTGGCGTGACCTGAGAAGCATATGCGTTGGTCCATCTGGGCCGGGTTCGCAGAAGCGCCGAATCTAGGCTACAGAGCTGGTTTCCGCTGCGCGAGCTAACAAGCCGCTCGGTCTGTATTAGCGCAGAGATATTTCGCTGGCGCCCTCTTATGGTTTCCCTCCGTGACGTCACGACTGGGATTTGCCTCTCCGTGACGTCACCAGTTGTTCTTCTGGGTACTTACCATCGGGGGCGACGACGAGTTCGATGGTGTGTTTAAAAAGCACAGTAGAAGCTAGGAGCCATCGCAATCCGAAACTAACACCGTCAAAGTTGACAATCTGACAGTGCTTATATGCCCATGGTTTGGCCAATCATGGAAAACTGACCACAGCGACGCTTTTGGCCGCTCATATCGCTAATAGTTCGGAGGAAGCGCCCAAACGTTCTCCCTACAGCTCTTCCTACATGACGAATAAAGAGGGGGGAAGGGGAGGGGAGGGGTGGAAGCGGTAGAACGTTTTATCTCGCCGCACCCGCCTCCGAACGAGATACCTCAAGAAACAAAATTACTATACCCGTTTTCACCTAAAGAACCGTAGTAAAAGTAGTCCGGCTCATCGCGGAGCATTACTAATTCCCCCTTTATGTGGAGAATTAAGATATATGCGGGTGAATTTTAGATTATGTATATATTATGTTATCTTATCAAGACGCACACGTTCCAAACGCCAAAAACATCGCTTTTTCCTTCGATAACCAAATCTCGTAAGAACTACTTTGCGCCGCGTATAAACAATGCACAAAACGTGTTTTTTTTTTTCTTGAGGGGAAAACGGTTCGCGCTCATGTTTTACGCGGAAAGAGTTAAAACTCCCTTTTTACGCAGCAAGGTTTAGCTTTCGTTACTTCTGAGTGTATATACGATAATCTAGTCGACATAGCTGCGTGAAATAAGATCACTATGCACTTTAATTGGTATTTGTTAGCCATTTCGTGGGGTGGCAGTGACAAAGCTGAATGAAAACACCCGCTGACTGACCCCATACAGGTTTCAACACGGCACAATGCACACGAAACTCTTAAACTAGAAAAAAAAAGGATAGCCATTGCCATTTATGCAACAGTCACATTTCTGTTAAATACACTAACATATTTTATTATTTTTTAACACGGTCTATCAAACTCCTTTTCTCAACAATATGAAAAGGAAAAAAAAAAGAGTGTTGGATTGCAAGTTGTAAGACTTGTTGCAATAGTATAAAAATTCTTTTTTTTTTCCTATTTTGTTCTAGAAAGGTGGCTTGCTTTGGTAGTTGTAAAATGGATGAAACATCTGTAAATATTGAACGACAACAAGATATGCCGCAATTACGGAAAAAATGGCCGTGTAAAATCCCGAATATTTTTAACCCTGTTCCTAAATAAGTATTTAAAAAAAAGCTCTTCTGATAATACTTTCGAAGCCCAAGTTGTTTTTAATTCGTTCTTGCGCGACCTGATATTATTGAGGTCGACAGGTTTTTGTTGTCACAAAATTTTTTGCATTTGCGAGATATCCCGCGGAAGCTATAAATTAATGCGGTTTGTGCTAACATGGGAGCTAATCGTTACGATAA
Source organism: Ixodes ricinus (assembly GCA_037355805.1). Classification (NCBI taxonomy): domain Eukaryota; kingdom Metazoa; phylum Arthropoda; class Arachnida; order Ixodida; family Ixodidae; genus Ixodes; species Ixodes ricinus. The sequence continues at coordinate 21,632 of JAZHYW010013421.1, forward strand.
ATAGAATAATTAACTCAAACTTGTTCATTAACATTTTAATTAGTTCAAAATTGACATATGGTCTCGATTAGAAACTTGCCGAGCGCAAGGCTAGGGGGGGAGAAAACGCGGGCGATAAGAGACAGAAAACCAGCGCGGGCGCTTTATCGTCGCCGGTAGCCTTGCTCCTGCTTCACGAGTGGCAACTTTAGCGCTGCACCGACCTTCCCACCTGCTCCAAATATCTAAATATTTACTGATTTAGAAATTTCTGATGACGTGCAGAAAATTTTCTAATTGGAACCATTTGCTTATTTTAAATAAGACGTAATTAACACATATATTCGTTCATTAGTCGACTGATCGTTACGACGAGCACCCGCATACTATGTCCCCCTGGACGTGTAACTCATTTTCATAAACCGCATTATACTCACCTCACAGGGCCGTAAAGATACCTTTAGTTAAGGGACCTTTATTCTCTGCGGCCAATCAAGTAACCATCTTCCACGCGTGGCGTGTGCTCGTGACCCAAGAGCACGGGCTGATTCGCCGATAGCAAAGGGACCTATGTTAAAGGTACCTTTATGTTGATCGTGTGAATGGGGTATAAGTCTACCTTTCATGTCTTTGTTTTAAAGGGAAGCTGAAGCGGCTCTGTATATGAATAAAAACACACAAATCGTCTTCACTTAACCTCCAAAAATACAAAACATCAATTTTTTTTTTTAATTTTGATGCACGAAGGTTGCAGAAAATGATTTTTGACGTACCGCAGAAGCCCCTCTTTCCCGGAGCCTGACGTCATAATCTGAGTTTTCGGAATCTCCGCTCTCGCGCATCTTCAGCGCCTGTCAAAGCTATGCAGACGCACTGTCGCTATTAAAAAAAAAGAAAAAAAGGTAAGTAAAAGACGTTACGATTGGTGTCAGTGCGGGGGAATCCACCTGGCAAGCTTGCAGTTGCACGCGCTGCGTGCACACGAGCGACACGAGCTTGGCGACCGAAAGATCCATTTATGACGTAACGACTAGTCGGAGGTTCTTCGTGTTTTCTCGCGATTAGTCACGTCTTCCGAGAAAACGAACGTGATATTCTGATTCACAGGATAAACATATTGTAGAATTCACCTCTACCTCGTTTTATTTTTGTTTTTTAAGAACTTTTTTAGCTTTTTTTAAACAAATATGTTAAGCTTAAAAACAAAACAAAAAAGAAACACTGTATATTATATTTCCACAACACATGCCCTCTTTAACGCTTGCTGACTGTTTACGGGTACCACAAAAACAAATGAAAAGGGTCACCGACGTTGTTCAATATTATATAGTCGCGCTATAGAAGCATATAATTTACATTTCTCACGTGAGTGTGTAGGTCAATGTCTTATGGCTCACGAAATACACCTGTCAATTCGATGGATTGCAGATGTCTGGTGAAGGACTACGAGAAGAGGCCCTTGATGTCCGACCTGATGAGTCACAAATTCATACAGCAAGTTCCCAAGCACCCCGAAGAGGTACCGTGCATACCGATTCTTTAACGAGTTCTCCTCGGAATCCTGCGAATCTGCCCGGGGATTTCAAAAATAATTTTGTTTCTACAGCTATGCTAAAGAAATCGCCCAAAATTACCACTTTTTCTGCATTCATGTTAACCTTAAAGAATTGCAATTTCGTATGCGTTACCTCATTTCCCCTTCTTCTCCGAACATTCCTCTCCAGAAGTCAGCATAAAATTTGATTTCATTATTTATTTGCTGTCTAGGACGTTCACTACGGGGAAGAGGGAACACAAATTGATATCGTAAATCAAATGCAGGCTTGTATGTTAACATTCCAAACATAAAAAAGTAACTTTAGTACTCCCTCATCTACAGCAATTCAGAGAAGTTCAGAAAACTTTGAAAAAGAAGGTTATCTGGTATTCTAACTGTGAACAATATCAGTTCCTTATCGTACGAGCTGATTGCCGGGAAATCATAAGGCTAACTTAGCCTTGTGACTGTGCGCAACTCTTTCCAGATCCGTCAGGAACTGGTTCGAATCCTGAGGGCCCAGCACAAGGTGGGATTCTGCAAGAGGTTACCGGAAGTCACCACCAAGCATGGACAGCTCAAGACGGACCGGAAGTCCAGGCCGCAGCCCATCCTCATGGACGACCTCTCGGCTCTCGAGACCCTCACCGAAGTATGGGCTCGTTCGAGCAACGAGATTGCGCTCATTTTCTGGAACTCTTACAGCGGAGCTGTTAAGGGCCAGGTTCCCCAGGATCGTGTCCGGTACTAAAGAAATGTCGACACAAACCTACACGAACCTCTGGACAGCTACCGCCATCTATAAGCGACGGCGACAACCAGGCAACCACTCTGGTTACTGTCGTCGCTCATAGATGGCGGCAACCTTTCCAGCTATCATAGAAAAATGGATAGTTGGGCGAGTTGGTGATTACTGCCGAATAAAACTCTTGTGATTACTGCCTAATAAAAGTAATCAACTGATTACACAATTACTCCAAAAAGTAATCGATTACAAGTAATTTGATTACTTGTAATGCGTACGGTACAAGTCTGCATTCTGGTGAGTGGGCCGATCCCGGAGGCAGTGCCATACCGCACGACAGAAGAAGGAATGGAGAACCCGTCGACGCCTTATCAGTGCAATTTCCACCAGCAAGTTTTTGCAGCAAAATTATTTAGTAGCCCGGAGGTGTGAGTTCATAGTTATTGTACTATAGAAACATTGAAACGAGGTCCGGCCCAGTTTTATATCACTCAGAAACGAATGAAATAACCGAAAATATAGGGAGAAAATGTGTCCGTCTAGAGTCATGGAACATTTAGAACACGCAGCGTCTATTATAAACGATAGCTTTCTCGCTTTGGAAACCAATGGGACAGTTCTTTTTCCAGTTAATCATTAAATACAACTGTCAGAGTAAAAAAAGAATATTACAGGTTAGTGATGTTGAAAAGGGAAATTTACGCTTTATTTTCGCGTGCAGTGGGCACGATAAATTACGCGAATTTTGCAAATTGCGGGTTTGGGATAATTTCGCGGGCGCAACATTTTGCATTTGAGAGTGATATCTAATTCGGCGTCATTTAATTGCCGACCACTTGTTCTCTGAACTCTTTTTTTTTTGCAAATCTCAAAATTTGCAATTATTAGGCTCTTGCGAAAATGAAGACGTTTGCAGTATTTGATTGGGATCCTATTCAATTGCCCTTTTTTATGGCGAGCACTAAAGTCGACTACTTGTCTGCTGAGTTGTTAATTATCTCTTTAATCGCATAAATCATAAAGTTTAAATGAATGAACCGGACTCTTTGACAACGAAATGACTGCAGTTTGTTGGGTTGTGCAAAAAACGACTTGCGCGGTAATATATAAAAAAACAAGATTAGAATTAGCGAAGAGCAGCACATCTTTGTGTTACGCGCACCCTACTTATGGCGGGCGTAATTTTGCAGGAAATCATCGTGGATCAGCTGTACCAAAGATACATGAGGTGCCAGATCTACACCTACATCGGAGACATCCTTCTGGCCATGAACCCTTTCCAGAAGCTCCCTATTTATTCCGAAGAGGTAAGACACTCGACGCCCCTACTAAGAGTGACGCAGTACTTCTCAAACCTTAATCAGTCCGAAAACAAATGTATGCAGCAAGTTATGACTTGTGGGCACTGCTGATGCCATGATGCAACGTATTGCTCCCTTTCGGATATTTGTCGTTTGAGTCGGTTTATAGTACATTTTGTGGTGTCGAGGTGGGAGCGTTGCGGGAGGAATTCAACAGTTTGCTCTCTCTGAGCTCGCGGAGTTTTTAACCTGGGCGAGGAAATTAGGGGCGCCTCGGCTGGGATCAGCTCCCACAGAGGTTACACATTTGCCATGTTTTGCCAAAGAAGCTGCATGAATATGTAAAAATCGGCATTTTTAAGGGATCTGTAAGGTTTGAAACACCCTGTGTGAAATTTCGTTTGTCGGAAGGAAGACATTTGACACAGGTTGTTTCAAAGGGGCTGAATCACTCTTCTAACAAACTTGGAACACAAGGTGCACGGTTTACGGTGGCTGATACACGTTTGTATACCACCTACAAACACGAGTTTCAAGGTCACAGAGTATGTAAGGTATTAGAGGTAGGGACGCGAGCTCCCTACCGAAACCCCAATACGTCCTGCAGAAGGTAGACTGATTTATGTATGCGTACATTTTTCTCCGTTAATCTTTGACAAACTCGCAGGCATCCCTCAAATACCGCAACCGTGCCAAACTGGACAACCCACCCCACATCTTTGCGGTGGCTGACAGCTCCTACCACAACATGCTGCACCAGAAGCGAAATCAGGTATACCCCGAAACCGAGAAGATACAGCGCGTGTCTCTTGTTTACCATTGCGCCTTTCGCGAGAATGTTCGGATCTATATTTACCCAACAGATCCTGGTACCTCGTATAAATCGTGGAGCGAGGAATGACATGTATAAGAGCATACGTCGTACCTTCATAGTCTCACTAAATCTTACAAATTTCACAACGGGCCGTGTAGACTTCGAACACTGAACAGGACAAGAACAAACTTCTTCGTGTTTATTCAAGAAAAAATAAGCAATGGTAAAATGTTTTCTTTTGTGTGTGTGTGTGATTATGGAAGAACGATATTTAATATACATTTTTTTGTCCTGAAATCCTGTTGATGAGTCAAAGTTATTTATTGGGAAGCTACGTGAATCTCAAGATTAATGTAACTATCTAAAAATGTTGTTAGTCTATAGGCGCAAATCTTACGGTTTCTTTGAGGCTCTTTATATATATATTATTATATATATATATATATATATATATATATATATATATAATATATATGTATGTATATGGGGGGGGGGGGCAAACAAGCATGCAGAAAAGAAGGGTCACCCTAGCATATTGCTGTGCTTGTAAGAATCCACTCGGCTCTTTAGAAGCAGCAAGAGAGTGTCATCTCCACATTTCTCCAAATACCGCCGCGATTTCTTTTTCAGTGCATAGTCATCAGCGGTGAGAGTGGTGCGGGAAAGACAGAAAGCGCAAACTTCCTCCTGAGACAGCTCGTTGCACTGGGAAAGGTAAGCAGACGCGTTCTACTTCCTCGTAGAGACTGTCGAAACTCACTCCCACCGAAAGACAACGTATACTTCGTATTAGATTCATACCGTAATCGAAGAGCTGGCACAATGTCAGTGGATGCCGCCAAAATAGACCCTTTTCAAAACAAAGAGCGCCATCTATTGAGTAGGTGCCGAGTCTGCCATTGCTCAGGCACGCACCCAGACCACGTATTGGACACGAGTGTGACGTCAGCGTTCGGCGGCGACTCGGATCCAATCACACGCTTCGTGCCCAAAAGATGGCGACCACCAGTGTTGCTCGATGGACTATTGAAAAAAAGGTGTCTATTCCGCACTAAAATAGCGAATCCCGCCGTTAAAAATGAGAGGCGAGTTCTACAGCGTGTACGCTAACGTTTCTACCCCACTTTGGACGGACCGTCCAAAATCGGATTCTCAACGTATCTCGCTGGGATTTGCTACACGAGGCGCCCGAAGGTGGTGCATTCATTACCTGGGAGTATGAATACATGCAACTCCCGGAGTAAAAAGAGAAACTAAAAACTATTCTTTTTCATATAAAAAAATTATCGCTGAACCTTTTTTTTTTTCTCTCAAAACTATAAAAAATATTGTTCTGGGCTATTTTGGCGTTTAATCTGCGACCGAAAAATCGGTGAAATAGAGAAGAAAATGCAAGCGGCTTACTTATTCTTCAATTCATTTGGCCCAAATAAGCGCCACAGTGACACGAAATATTATTTAAGTGTGCGTGCAAAGTATAAGGAAAATATAGTTTCTGATTTTTCGTTATTGACTCGGTTGAGCCAGTCTTTCCTATTTTTGTGGAAACTTCCATACACCTTCGGGCACCTCTGTAGTGAATCCTAGAGTGACACGTTAAGCACCCGATCCATGCGGACCGTTCAAAGTGAGAACGAACCGCTATCTCTACACGCTGTAGATGACGCGAATCGAGTCTGTCTCGCTCTGCAATGGACGTATATATACAGTGAAGGATACAGTCCACCAGGTGCAATCGCGAATCACTTAGAAACCACGTGTTATTTCGCTGCCGCACGTTGGAGAAATGTATAACTTTCGCGAAGTGCATTTCCAGGATAAGGTGTATGGTTCAGAAAGCAGCCACCGCCGTGGCATTGGCGCTGAAAGCGGAGATCCTCGTTTGTTGTCTGCTCCTCTTTTTGCCACGGCTTCTGCAATAGAGGCGGCTATGGCAGGTGTAAAGAACTTTGCAAAGTCACCTACTCGAATGCTGAGCTGAAATCTCATGAGCATGCAGCGGTAGTTGAGATTCGGCTAAAATGGTCCATGTCAAGACTTTTTTTGTGTGTGTGTTCTTCGTAGGCAACGAACAGGAACTTAGAAGACAAGATCCTCCAAGTCAACCCCATCATGGAGGCTTTTGGAAACGCCAAAACGGGCATCAACGACAACTCCAGTCGCTTTGGGAAGTTCCTCGATTTGACCTTCACGGAGCAGGGCAAAATCACCGGAGGTAAAACTACAGCACACAATACGACTCCCGGCGACTTTGATTGCATTCCTACTTTTTCTGCATGCTGCGATGAGCCGCACATACTGAAATATTTCTTGGGGCCGTTGGCCATTCGTGGTTGTGATGGGGGCGACACCGATGTTCGTGGTTCAAAGTATCGGTTCTTTTTGTACCACGGACAGATGCGGAACAAGCATGTTATGAAGTATACAACACTTTATTAGCGGAACAGCCAAATCCCAAAAGTTTGACACGTGACACCACAAATTCACACCGTGACGTCAAGTCATGTGATGTCACTACTTGATTTCACGTGACGTTGCCGAGTCGTGGTGGTATACGTGAAAACAAGACCTCACGCGACGAGGTGGCGCGGCGTGGCGGTATCAATTCCCGATGCCGTCACACGAAATCGACGTCGCATGACGTCCATTTCGCCGCTAAATCTAGCGCCGATATGATTATACACACCGCGTGCTTGTTCGAGTCCCCGAAAGGACTGTTTAACGTTTTCTACACACGTTTGAATGATCCCCCTTACTGTCAACTTTTATGCTTACGCCTCTGTACTGACTACAGCTAGAGCAAAATGGTCCTCTATAGTTCACAAAGGCGTTATTTTGTGTGAAACCCTCAATAACCCTGTAGCTAACCATAAAAAAAGTCCTTTATTTTATTTGCAGGAAAGCTCTCGGTGTACCTCCTGGAACAGTCACGGGTGGTCTGGCAGGCATCGTAAGCACGCACTGCGCGACCAAACTAACCGAACCTCACCCTCCGACTCATTCCTGTGTGTCTGGTCGCAGGCACGAGCGCAACTTCCACATCTTCTACTACCTGTACGACGGCCTGGCAGACATACGGCAGCTGGGCACCTATTTTCTCGACACGACGGGAAGACGTCAGCACAGGTTGGCGACTTCTTAGATCACAGATTTTAGTTCAATAAAATAAACAACAATTTATTGCTCCAAATCGAAAAAAAAGTAGTCGAAAACCCGGCGACATTGAAAACTTGGTAGCCAAAATTACGCCGTAAAGTTTTATCCCTTCTTTTTTTCTGTCGTAGGTATCTCCAAGGTGCGGCGTCTGACAAAGAAACAGCGTCTGCCAACGTGGACAAGCTCAACAACATCAAGCAAGGATTCCAGCTCCTTGGGTTCCGAACAGCAGTAAGCATATTCAGGCATCCCTCGAGTAGTTCATTAATTAGTTTTGGCGTATATCAAACGAAAGAGGTATATATTTTAATCACTAGGGGCCCTAAACTCGTCAAACACAAAGTTGGAGCCCAAAGTTCGCAAAGCAAACCAATTAAACGTCAGCAAAAAAAAAAAAAAAGAAAAAAGCGCGAAGTCATTGTCGTGATAGGCCAATCGGTGCACTCCGTTAACTTCGGCCCCAACTTTGTGTTTCATGAGTTTAGAGGCCCAGGCATCGTGTATGCTGGTGGCATTCGAAGTCACTTGGTTTGATAACATCGGCGTCTCATTTTGGCTATACGAGGCACGCAGAAAGCGCGCGTCTTAGCTTTGATATGACAACCAGTGGAACTTTCTTTAGGTTATTTTTACAGTGCGTTCTACAAGTCCCTTCACTATAAGCCCAGACTCAGTCGGCGCAACGACCTGATGGGATCAGACAGCGCCAAAGGCGCATTATCAGGGTGTTCGTAATGTTCATGTGCGTGTTTTGTCATCGCTGAACCAAACATAAACAGAAAAGGCCCAGTGACTTGAGCTTGTAAAGCTGCTTGATCGGTTAATAGCATTGAGTAGATGGCATCTTATACGGCGAACAAGATAACAAAGCCGTAGTGCTGATAGAGATGTCGTCATCAGGGGATGCCAACGCTGGACACAGAATGGACGACGACGATTGCGTCAACGTTCGGCTCAAACTTGACTCGAAGCAGAGCGTTGACGCAGCACTAATTTCCAATCTGTGTTCAGCGTTGGCCTCCTCATGGTGACGCAAAAATGTAAGCGCTAGGCCCTTATCTTCTAGGCGGTGTTGACAAGATGGTCTACTCCTGGCGCAGAGGGTTATACTGAGGTCACGGAGCTGAGCTCCGATTGGAGAATTGCTCCGCTGCTGTGGGCAAACAAAAGCTGCTAGTCATGGCATTGTAGATGGTAGAGCGTGTTGGTTTCTAATTTACGAGAACGAAAGAGGGACGTGGAAGACAAGACAACACAGCCTGTGTTGTCTGTTTGTCTTCCATGTCCCTCTTGCGTCGTAGCAATGGTTGCCTTGCCTTTTATGTGCCTGTCGGAAATCCACCGACCCATCAAGGACCCTGCCTTCGAGAAAAAGAGTAAATAACCCGAAGGAGTACTTGTTCTATTCGACAATAATATTTAAAAAATATATATTTTTCGCCCACAATGTGAGAAGAAACGAAAGCGATAGCTGTAGCACGGTCGCGCCATGTGGGTGGAATGGTGCCCTCAGGTACCTGAGGACGGAGGTGCGACGTGGTTAGTTCTCAAAGCCGTCGTGGTATGGCGTCGTGGATACCACTGACGACCACCACCAGTGCTCGGTGAGCCGTGAAATAGGATTTCGCACAACGCGAGTAGTATGTTCGAAAACAAGCGTTTCAAGGGGCCGTGCAACAATGGTTGGACTTCGGTCGAATAATTCTGGTAGTTGTTCCCTGCCCTGTATGGATTAAAGAACTGAAAAAGAAATTTCGCCTATGCAGGTTAGTTCTTTCGAAAAAAGAAACAATTGACGTTTTGGGCGCCTTCCAACCACCCTCAACTCTTGCACCCTCTTCCGAGTCACGTCCGCAGTGATGCGCCTCTGCTTGCGATTCACATGGCGACCTTGAAGGCTGGACTGAAGTTGGACTCTGAGCAATGTCGAGAGGGGGAGAGGGAGGGGAGAGAGAGCAAAGCGCTTGCCTTTTCTTTTGTAAGGTAGCACGACGAGGTGACGCTCAAGGGAGGAATAGTTTCTTCTGAATATAGTACAACTTTGTCGATGACACGAGGTTTTTGACGTATTTACTCATGTTGAAACGACAATATTGATCAAATGTGGCATTAGATAGAGGCACATAATGTCACATTTTGCCAACCTATTACATTATACCCATTGCGCGTCATACCCTAGTTCCCGTGACCACCACCGTGCGGCTGCGAATCGCGAAATAGTCCCGTTTTTTTTTCTTTGCAATTATGCAACGGAATCGCGTTGTTGCAAAAGAATGAGGCGGTTTCCCCGTTCCCTTTGGTAAGATAAACAATGTAAACCTTTGAAACTGCAAATTCTTTCGAAGTTAATATTGTTGCATCGCCCCTTTAAAGCACACGACACGGAAGACTCTTTTCGTCGCGTCGTTACTGGCGGGACGCCGGGGCTCCCTCTCCTCCATCTCCGCGCTGCGAGGCTGACGGGAAAACCCGACTTCCCTGACCTCGCGCCAGGAGTGGAGAGAGGGTTTTCTTCGTAGCGGCGACGACATCCCACAAGGTTGAAACCTCTGCAAAGTGTCGACCGTAAAGCTAAAGCTTTACGTAAAACTATCGCACAAGAAAATATATATATATATATATATATATATATATATATATATATATATATATATATATATATATATATCAGTGTGTCGAACCGAAAAAAATACGGGTTCGGTTACGGTTCAGGTTCAGGTAAATTTATTTTGTTCCGGTTCAGTTCCGGTTCGATTAATTCGATCCGCGAACCGGTTCGCGAACCGGTTCGGAAATTATAAATGACAAATTGCAACATCAAAATAAATTACAAATAAAACATCTGAAATCAGCACATACGAAACGGGATACATCGTCGAAACTAGTTGTGCATAACGTTTATAAAAGCCTGTAGCCAATGCAAGCGGCAAACAACGACTGTCTGATGACAGGGCTGTCTGTCACGGGCGCTAACTCCAGCGTCTGCTGAGCGTTGGTTTGAGCGCACGCGCCCGCTTGAGTCCCATGACTACGCTGGGCGGGCGACGGAAGCAACAGAAGCTCGGCAGATCCTTCGTCAAATTCGAAAGTGCGCGCTGCTTCGCTTCTCCGCGAGCGACTAGGGTTTGTATCCCTGTTTTTGTTTTTTTCCCCGCATTTATCGAGTTTCCGGTACGAAAAAATACGGCATGTAAATCTTGACACTTCATAGCTCGATATACTCTGACCGGTGGTTGGGGCAGCGAAGAGCAGATATAATTCATGAATGCTCATTTCAACTGTAAATAAAATTTCTTTCTCTCCCTCAAAGCATTATCAAACTCCACAGCCTTTTCTTTTCTCATTCCGATGGAAGCGAAGCTTCAAGAACTCGCGCGTTCTACGAAACGTGTTATGAAATGAGCACATAGCAGCATTTAGGATTTACGAGATTGTAAAAAAATAAAATCCCGTGACGCGATTATTTTTTTTTTTTTGTACAGCCTTTACAATTTTCTTTTTTCCGTGCAAGCCGCGACCAGCGCAATACTGGTTCCTATGTCAAGATTCATGGATGCAGCGTTTGTCAAGATTCATGGATGCAGCGTTTATATTCCTAAGACTGAGTGGAGAAGAAAAATATGTAAGCGAGGTGTGTGTCAGTTGACGGCACTTAAAAAACAAATGGCATTGATAGCACATTCATTGTCAACAGCGCGTGGCCGAACCGTTTTTACATGAGCCGGTAACCGTTATTTTTTTCCGGTTCAGTTCCGGTTCGGGTTCATCGCGATAACAATATAACGGTTCGGGTTCGGGTTCAGTTCCGGAAAAAATACCGGTTCGGTTCCGGTTTTCGGTTCGGTTCGGTTCCGGTTCGACACCCTGATATATATATATATATATATATATATATATATATATATATATATATATATATATATATATATATATATATATATATATATATATATATATATATATCGAGGACGAGATATTGTTGGCCGCTGAAGAGAATAGCGCCTGCTGAGGGCGCAGCCTGATGGCCCATGTGATGAATCCCCCTCATCCTCTTTGCGCCTCCTCTCTCAGTCCCGGAGAGACGCGTTTTGGTTGACTTGCTCGCCGTCATAAGCCTTGCAAAAACAAACAAAAAATGCAAAGCGCCCGCTAAAAAAGATAAGTGCTTTTTTTTCTGCGAAAATTTATTATTGTTGGTTAACACTCAGTCTCTGCCCAAACGTAACTTTTCTTGGCGAGGCAGTGGAAGGTACAGGCACGCGTTCCCTCTCCTATTTTGAGCGCTGAATAAAGCTGTGCGCGGGCTCTTCTCCTCTCCGCTGCATTGCCAAGAAAAGTTGTCACCGAGTATAGCAGTCCGCACCACATGTCAAAGTACCGCATCTTGACATTATCTGATTCAAAGATAAGAAGCAATATTCGGAAATGTTCAATCAGAAAACGGGGATCGACGAAGCCTAGTAATGCAATTAGATGAATGGCGTCGGCTAGCGAAAACAAGCCCCGTTTTCCTATCGAAAATTCCCGAATATAGCGCACAAGTTTTGAACCAGATAACGGCAAGGCTATGAAACTCTCGCATCTAGTCCGGGTCGCTAGCGCATTGGCATTGGGCGGACACTATAACATTCGGCAATACATAATTTACTTTTGTGCTAAAAAAAAAGAAATAGTGAATTCTTTTTTGCGGACACCCTGTAGATTCGGCAAGGTCGTGATCGCACGTTTTCGCAGGAGACGGAGACCATCTATCGCATCCTGGCCGCCATCATCCACCTAGGGGACATCGAGGTTCGGGCAGCGGAATCCAACTTTCAGAACGACACCTGCGTCATCACGAACGCCGAGAAGATACCCCTAGGTGCGTAGCCGGACGCGACAGCTCCCCACAGTTTCATCGAGTCCACCTAGATGACAAGGCCCGCCAGCTTTCCTCCCCTGACGTCATTACTACAAAAGAAATGTCAGCAAGCGGCGGTGCACAGATGCACGCATTCGCTCGTCGGTAACTCCATCGTGTTTGCCACTTAGGGCGGATCGAGGAATCTCCGGGAATGACGTAAAGGGCAGGCCTGGTCTTCTAGCGTCACGTGTGTCTCGTAGCCCTCCTGATGCGCGTCCCTCTCTCTCGCCAGTGTCCCAGTTGCTCGGGGTGCAGAGCCACGCCCTGCGGGACGCGCTGGCGTCCAGCAGCCTGGTGATGCGCGGCGAGGTGATCACCCGCTGCAACTCGGCCCAGGAAGCCGAGAGCGCCAGGGACTCGATGGCCAAGGCGCTCTACGCCAGGCTCTTCGACTGGATCGTCAACCAGACCAACCGCCACCTGTCGCTCGGACGCATTGCCATGTGAGACGAGACGTAAAGTTCGGGTTCCACAAGTGGCGCCATCTTATTATGCGGGATTTCTGAAACTCTGAGACGGACCGCGGCCGCAGTCATGGGACCCGATCTCGAGCTGGAACGTCGGGGCGCGACCCGTCGAACTCTAACACAGAGCTCGCGTTCGGTCGTTCGATGGTTAGGCCTTCCCAAGTTGCCCGTTCAGGCCACCAGCCGCGCTGACTAGCGGCCGACCGAGGCGCCTCCTGTTCATTGCCCCGGAGGCCATAGAGCCTACGAAAGAGGGCACTGTGCATGGTGGAAATCAGCACAAAAAAGAGTCAAATTAGGGGAGTTTTTACTCCCAAATTTGATTAATCCCCAGCGAAGGACTGAGGAATAATTTAGACCACCTGGGGTATCTTTCGACGTACAACCGAAATCTCGGTTACAGGGCGGCGCCCTCTCCGCAATAAGCCTCCGTCAAAATTGCGGGCACCTCGGCCGGGATTCGAACCCGCCACCTCGGTTGGGGATCCGTAGGCCGGCACTTTCTTTCAAAGCTACAGAGGCGGCTTTTTTTTTATTGTCTACTTTGACATGTAATACAAAGGAGTCAAAATGGTAAAATCACGGCCATTCTGCTTCGCCATGTTGCATGCAGGCCCAGGAGCATGACACAATCAATAGCGATGTTATCATCCCTTTCGACAGTAAAGAAGCGAATGCCATGCGGAGTTAACTGCCGAGGCGGCTAGCACAAAAACAGACAGGGTACGCAGGGTATTTCTCGAAGCGCTGGCCAAATAGTTCCTTCCTTTGAAAAGTATGCATCGCACGGACAAAAAGGTTGGTTTTATATTAGTCTCTGACAAAGGGGCTATTTAGGAAAATTACTAAACTTGAATATAATTAGCGTTCTTAATTATTTTGAGCAAATTAACTTCAATAAAAATAAATTAAATCAAATTAGTTAATGTAACGATATGGTTTTAATTAGAAACTGTCTGGGCGTTATCAAATATCGCTAAATCGGCGCGCTTTAGAAAGATACGAGTACACAGCCGTTTATGCACAACATTTTACAGCATAAAAAAAACAGAAAAAAAAACGTATGTCCGTTTTTTTATAATGGTTTAGATTGTAATGTTTTTTTAACCAGCTTGCCTGCACACTTTCGCTCCTTGCAATTTTTGTTTGGTTTCCTGTCTGAACGCGCTTCTGCGTCAGCGAACACGGGGGCACTGACTTTTCCGTGTCCCGTTGTCGTCCGTGCCACACGGTGCAGAGGTCTCCCCTTGTCCGTGGCCCTGCTGGACATCTTCGGCTTCGAAGACCTGCAGAAAAACTCCTTCGAGCAACTGTGCATCAACATCGCCAACGAGCAGATACAGTTCTTCTTCAACCAGCACGTCTTTGCCTGGGAGCAGGTACGAAGGACGAATCTTTTGCAACTGCGCTCACTTGTCTGCTCTCCTTTTTCCTTTCTGTCTGTGGGAGGGGCAAGCGGGGGACGGGGAGAGAGAGGGTGTCGAATCCTGCTTGTGCGCGTCTGAGCTGTCTAACTTCAGAAGCTGTTTGAAGTTACAGACGTGGCCGTCACTAAACAGGTGCTGCAGATTGGTAATTATATCGAGCCTGCCTGATATAAAAGGGACACTGACGCCCTCCAAAATTTTTTTTATTTTATTTTTGCCAGGTGATTTTATATGGTGTCAGCGGTGATGGAAGCGGCATTTCATCTCTTGGTAGCAGGTCTTGTAGCAGGCAAAATATTGGTTTGGAGCTAGTCACTGACGCTTTCGGACCAGATGCCGTCATCTGTTAGCACATCACTTGACAATGAGAAAGTGATTGCATCTCTAACCGAGTTCATACAATCATCTATGATAACGATGGAGGGTTCCTCTTTGATACCGGAGCATATTACTTATTGCCCTTTGGTGATAAAAATAGACAGGAAGCTGAAGAAAGCACATAGCCTGTTTTAGAAATAGGGCATTCCATTTACATCGGTATGAAAAATGGTTGAAAAATGAATCGTAGCGCAACATCTCAGTTGGGATAAAGCCTCTCTTCCCTCCCCATTTTACACACGGTAGTTTATTGAGCCTGTAAATATAATTACCGTAAAGTGCCAGCAAGAACCACCATATCCGCTAACACGTCTATCAATAAAAACGCGTCCCCAAAGTTCTATGAACCTATCAAACTCAAGACTTCAATTCAACTGCAAAAGAACAATCACCCACAAATATTATGAAAGGCTCGCTTTTTAAAGGTGACGCTGCTCTTTAGTGGCATTGGAACCAGAGTTAAAAGTGAAGCCGAAATGGTTTAAAAAGAAAAGTGAGTTAATGTTTTTGTTGTTTTTGCGTAGTTTTTCTGGAGAATCTAAATATCACCATCATTTGTTTTCAAAACAACACTAAACGTGAAAAAAATCTGAAAAATATGCAGCCGCTCGCCGCCGCCGGACGTCATTGGTTGGTCGAGCCGTGATGTCATAAAATGAGCAGGCGCGATTCTAATTGCATCTGTCGCTCAACTATCAACTGGCAATCCTTACCTCGTTTCGTCTCCGCTTCGCGTAAGCTCCTCGGATTCGCTGAGGTGCCTGCATCTTCTGTAGAAAGATGCTCGGAACTGCTGGACTAGCAACCATTTACTGAAGATAAACTCTTCTTCTTCCACACCCATTCGTTCCGAGATATAAAACTAATGGGTGTGGAAGAAGATCTTCACTAAATGGTTGCTAGTCCAGCAGTGTGTTTGTCCTCTTTTCTCTCTCTCTCTTCGTGTATCTTCCTACGTTCAGCTGGCATCTTTCAGAAGCACGAATCACCAACTAGCTCAGTATCGACGATGCACGACGCTGGCTCTGCGAGTCGAGGAGCACGCGCGAGGAGCCTTTCGTGACGTCATGTTTTCCCTTCTCCTTTTACTGCCCTCTCCCGCTGCCGCGGAGGGGCGTGGTTTCAACATGCAACTTCAAAGGCGTCTTTCTAGGTGATGCGGGCATGAAATAGCCTACTTTTTGTGATATTCGTGATGCTTGGAGTCGGATTAAAACAAATCGAGTGTTTTTAATCAAATTCAAAACCGCTTCAGCTTCCCTTTCAGTCAAAGTTCTCTGCTCTTTCGATCGACAGTTGTACGGGAACTACCCCGACTACCGTATTCATTCAAATATAGACCCTACCCCGACTACCATATTTATTGAAATACAGACCCGTGCTCTTTTCCTTCTCTCTCTTTCCTGGCTCAGTTTCTTTTTTAATTAGAGATCAAACTACGTTTTAGACAAAGAAGGTCGGCCCGTTATAATCCTGAGCACTATTTGCGCGCCTATCGCGCTAAGCTAGCCGCTCCCCCAGGCCAGCCGCTGCTCCTAGCACTCCGGTGCAAGGCGGTGAAGCTCGACGCGCGCGCGCTGATGAGACGCGGCGAATGTTGATCGCGAGCGGCTCAGGTGCCACGGTACACAGTGTGCAGCCACGACGCGGAGGCATGTGGTAGACACAAGGGTCACGTGATTTCATAACTACAAGGCCCCGGATCTGCCTTATCACACTAAACCGCCATCTTTTTTTCTTTTTTTTTTTTGCAAAGATTTCTTTGCGATTTTTAGTTTCCGACGTCGCCGACATCGTCTGGAAATTTAGACGGAGTCGGCGTCGGCGATCAACCGGTCAGCACACGAACCGGCAAGAGTGGTTGAAAAGCAATCTCTATGCTTCTTCTAACCTTACGCCGACGCTACAGCCGGCGCTACGAGGCCAATCGGACAAATTAAACGGGATCAAAGTGCGACATTGTGGCGTTCGTCATTTCCCTGTACGTACGCGTTCTTTCATCGGCCAAACCAATCAAGTTCAATAAATGTCCCGTGACTCTCGCTTTTAGTAGGTGTGTTAGTGGTTCTACGTGTTCGAGCCCTTGGCCGCTGCTCTAAGCTAAGCATGTGTGGTGCAATACTTAGCGGAAATGGCGTATTGGCGCAAAATGTAGCGGACTATCATTCATGGCGCAATTTGGCGCAAATGGCGCAGCACTTCCATCACTGTCAGGCAGAAGACTACCCAATCAATATTTTGCTACAGCATCACGTATACTTTTAATAAAGTCAAAAAAACGCAACTGCTCGAAACCGAAACTGACTGGGAGGAAGAAGAAATGTAGAGGAGAGAGTTGCCGGAAGTCACGTGGCTACACCCGACCGCGTTTTCTTTCTTTTTTCTTCTTTTTCCTTCGCTTTTTGATTGTGCGAAGGCAGACTGAAAGCATTCGCCGTTTGCGCGTCTTTCAAGCTCTCATCAATTCGTGTTTGTAAGACGAGCGATGTCTTCAGCCAGGAGAAGGGGCGACGACTCGGCGACGTCTTCGTGCAAATCAGCTGGGTGGTCGGGCGTGTCGTACGGAATAAATCCTAATTGTTTTGATCGGTAAACGATTTCTCTTTCGAAGCTAGACAGATTCGCCGGTACTGCGAACAACAGTTCTGAAGTAGAGGTCCCACGCCCGTCGTCCGCCGCCATCGCTTAGTCCGCTTCGTTCAGCCGTCCAGCCCGCGACTCCCGCGATACGACGCCATGTTGAGAATTACGCAGAGAATGCACAGAGTGCTTCCAACTCACTGTGCAACCACCTTTTTTTTTCAATCAACGTATTTGCAGTTTTTTAGAAGCCACAAAAAATGGGTATCATATTTTTATCTATTTTTAATATTGAGTGTGTGCCTTCGATGACCCACGACTTTGATTATATTTGGTGTGTCTGTCTAAACCATAGAGAACGGCACGTGACCACGGAGAAGAGAGTGAGCGCGACTCAAACCGGCCAGTTCTCGATCGGCGGTTTTCGGGCGGAAAGAAACCGAATTTCGAGCCGCAAATTGTGTTCTGGGTAGTTGGGCTCTCATATGTCAGGTACAAATAAAAACCTTGGCGAGCATAAATACCCTGCCAGTGTCCCTTTAAATCAACGTTTCGAAAGCAATGCTTTCGCTCTAACTGGAGCGAACAAAAATGCAAAGAAAGAAACCGCCACTTGCCTCACAGTAGCACAACATGCCTCCGCTCTTAGGGAGTTTAGGTAGATCGTTCCGATAACGATACATCACACATGTTACTTCTACTAGGGAGTTTTAGTCTTCGGTAACGATACGAGGCATCCGTAAAGGTGGCGCCCCCATATCGGAGTCATCGGAACGATCTACTAAAACTTTCTGTTAGTAACCGGAAGCTACTAAAACGGTTCAAGCGACGTCTCTTTCGTGGTAGGCTGGATTGGCATCCCAAAACTTAGAACTGGTCATAAATGTCGTCTTTTGCAATATTCTGCTATTTTCTAAGCTTACCATGTTGAAAATTTGGGACACCATCCATCGCTAATGTCTGTTAGTGTCCACTGTCACGAGCTTGCCACTCCAATGACTTTAATGACAATGGAAGACAACGGCGCACACAATATGGTGTTCTTAGGGCCTTACCTATTTATTTTTCTAAAAAAAGCTGCAAAAGCTATTTAACACTGCCTGTGCAGGTGAGTTATACGGCCAGGGTAACATAAAATAGGGAGATAATCGTCACGATAGGTCGGTTAATTAACTAAAATTTGTTAATTAACTTTTTAGTTAATGAAGATAAAGATATGTGGTTCCAATCCGAGACATGCTGAGCGTAATCAAAAGTATAACTTCCACGTTCCTTTTTTTTCTCTAACAAATCTGTAAATCTTAAACAAAACACCCTGTACAGCGAAACGGCGTGGCCAACTTTGCATCGCTGTTTTCCAATGCTCACCTATCGGTCACAGCAAGAGTACCTGAACGAGGGACTGAGCGTGCAACCAATCTCCTTCGGCGACAACCGTCCAGTCTTGGATATGTTCCTGGGTCGGCCGCTGGGGCTGCTTGCGTTGTTGGACGAAGAGAGTCATTTCCCGAGCGCCACGGACCAGTCACTCATCGGTAAGCATGAATCCGACGAAGAACTCCTTCCACAATGCACACGTGGGCAGTTTATGGCATTACATTACAACATTTTGTTTACGGTAGCAGAGATACAGGAATGGTGTGCATCCGTAAAATCAAAGATTTCGCTTTTGTAGCGTGAGCTACACTGGCCGAGGTTGAGCAGTTTCGCGTGGCTCCTGGAGAGCCGTGCTGCGCATGCGCGAGGAGCAGTGACGTCATACGGCGCACAGCTGGCGCGCCAAAGCCGCCGCCGCGCGCGCCTCGCCGGTCTGCGCATTTCAGAGGAGTGACGTTATAGCCCGCGGCAGACGCACTGGCGCCGCCGCGTGCCCAGCTGTGCGCCTCCGTTGCGCAGCAGCCAAGTCTGACGCTGCACCGGAGCCGCTTGATAGCGCCTCATTTTGTGCGCATGCGAGGAGGTATCAGTGGGGGTATACATATAGCGGGGCGTTTGCCAGTTGGTATAGCCATGGAGAAGGAGAGCAAAATTGCTGCCAGCGGCGCAGAAGAGCGGGAAGCAGCAGTAAGCGTGATAATCAAGCCTAATCCTAGACAACCAGGAAAGCTAAGAATAACCAGCTGAACCTTAGCTCACGCTACGTATATCCTCCGGCATAGCCGAAGCTAAGCCACTGCAATTTTACTTTTGTTTTAAGCGAGAAATGCCAAAAATAACGCTTTCTACGAGATAAAGCAGCTGTGTCTGGGCAACTGCATCATTCTCACGCAGTTTTGGGAGTATTTAGTAAACTCATAACAGTATTGGTTTATGACTACATAACACTACCTGTGCCACGCTCTCACGATCGCAAATAAGTGAAAGTTTCACGTGAACAATATTGCGTCATACTTTCACGTTGCTCTCATAGACTGCACAGCCCTGCAGTATGGTCTCCGGAGAAAACTCCTCACGTCAACCGACATGTCTTTTCTCGAGCAGACAAATTCCACAACAACATCAAGTCCAAGTACTACCTCCGGCCCAAGTCGAATGCCCTCCAGTTCACCATAAGACATCATGCTGGAAAGGTGCTGTGCAACCATATCCGTAACTGATATTTTTTTGCTTTTGTACCAAGAGAGACATAGTATTATAGCATCTTCAGTGTAGTAGAACGAGATTATTACAATGATGTAGAATGAGCTGAACGAACATTCACTGATACCTGTGCCAGAGGCAAGAGGCTCACAATATCGGTTTGAAATTGGTAAACATCGGTCGCAGGAATATTTTCTGTGGCGATGTCACTAATTGGTTATGTAACTTGTTTGACTTAGTGAATATTTCCAGAGCATACCAAGCTCGAGGTAAATTACAATCTTCCTTAGAGGACCTTGTAATGGCACAGCAATCGAGTTTCGAGATCGTTTCCATCTAGATAAATTTTTGCTTATTCCTTTTTATATTCTTCGTTCGTTATTTGTTGAAGAAAAACAATTGGCAGAAAGCCTTCACCTTCAAAGACCTGAAATACATGAAATGCACCATAGGGAGTTTATGGGGGAATTGGAGTGTCAGGTGTCGTATACTTTCCCACTAAATTTAGCGGGGAAACTGGATTGGTGTCTGGGTCACAAGAGCGTGAATTTTCCCGCTAAATTTAGCGGGAAACTGGAGCTTGAACGTCGTAGGTCACATGCCGATCTATTTCCCCAAGCGTGTATAGGTCACGTGACGCACACTTTCCCCGCTAAATTTAGCAGAAAATGCGCGGACTGACGGACACAATTTTGGGATTGGGTGTAGCATTAAAGAGGCTTTCATGCTTTAAAAATTCTGCGAGGCCATAGGGTGACACAAAGAAACCAGCTCAAACGACGAAGACGAAGTGAAGAAACAAGCACGACAGGACGAAGCTGCCGTGTTTGTTTCTTCACTTCTGTCCGCGTCGTTAGAGCTTTTTCATCATGGATAACTTTGTACCAACTCGCTCAATTCGCTACATTAGTACTAGTATAAGTACCTTCCACATGAACTCCCAATTTGTTTTTGTTTTTGTTGTGTTTGTTAATGTCCCAGGAGAGGACATGCGTGTCACAAATAAGCTTTCCTCGAAAAAAGTTTGCGATATATTTACGAATAGTTGTTTGCCCGGTTGCACTCAAGCTTTGTGGTGAATATTATTTTGAAGCGAAGTCAGCAACTCTCTCTTGTCTACAGGTTCCAAAGTGTAGGTCTGGTACCTGTAGATATTGGCACCAGTCTCCTTGTTTACTGGTTGCAGAGTGTCTTGGTACAGGAGACAAGGAGTGTCTGGTATATAAGTGTCCAGCAGACACTAGGTATACCAGATTCCGTGGCTACTAGTACCAGACTCTCTTGGTACCGGTTCTTGCTAAACTAGACAAGGAGTATGTGGTACAAGTGCCCAGTAGACACTGGTATCAAATTCTTTGGCTACTGGTACAACTCTCCTTGTCTACTGGTACTAGAGTACTTGTACACTAGACAAGGAGTGTCTGGTATCAGTGTCCAGTAGACAGTGATACCAGACTCTGTTTACTGATAACAGACTATCCTTGTCTACTGGTAACAGACATCTTGTCTACTAGTAACAGAATATCCTTGTCTACTGATAACAGACTCTCCTTGTCTACTGGTAATGTCTACTGGCCCCAGAGCGTCTACTTGCACAAGTCCGTTTTAATACTAGACAGGAAAAAAAGGCAATTCTTATGGAACAACTTTCGTAAAGATATGGTTTTGACTGATGCTTGCTTCGCAGTCTAGAACATTCTCAACCCGATGCAGGTGCTGTACGACGCCCGGAGCTTTGTGGAGAAGAACCGCAACTTCCTTCCGACCGAGATAGTGCAGCTGCTCCGGCAGTCCAAACTCCCGGTGGTGCAGACGCTGTTCCAGTCCCCGCTCACCAAGACGGGCCAGCTGTACACTCCCTCGCAGTACACCTGCCAGAACGTGAGTGTGGGCCCCAGCATGCGCTGCCTCGACAGCCTCGACCACCCCGTGACTTATATAGAGCGGCAACTTTCAGAGTACATCTGTTGAAAAAAAAAATGACCAGGCTCCACATTTTCTCTGCTAAATGCAGTACGGAAAACTTTCCCGACAAATTTGGCGGGAAAAGGGCATGTGCTCCACTCGTAACGTTACATCTGTCCGTGACGTTATATCGGTCCGTGACCCGACTCTACATATTGTCCGTGGGAGAGAGGGAGTTCTTTCCTTGCCCCGAACGTTTATATAAAATTGTCTGAAGTGTCTTAGACAATCGCCCATTGCACACTCAGCCCAATTTCATGTTTCTTCAGCCTTTTTGATGCGTTAGCAAATGTACTTAGATGACAGGAAGAGCTGATGGCGTCCGTCTCTGGACCAAAACAGTGGAAAGGGAAGCGCACCGTGTAGAGAGGAGGAGAGTTGCAAAGGACAGAGGAGGCTACGTCACAAGGAGGAAGCCAATGTGCGCACGGCGCGGCGAGGCGAGAGGGAGACAACGTCATGAGACAGGAGCCAATGCGCACGCGGATGCTGGGGCGAGTCTGAACTTGCAGGTGTGCGGAGTCCGTATGCCTTGGTTTGTGCTACAAAATGAAGAGAACCAAGTACTAGTGCTGGTCCCAGTAGGCGGTAAAAGAAATGAAAGGAAGATCCATTAATTGATCCTTAGGGAATGCGTTAGCATGACCCTCGGGAAACGCCACACACGTCCCCCTTTGGGAAACGCTAATAGTGACCCCGTAACGAAGCCAGAAAGAGGCAGCAAAAAATAGAGGAAGCAAACAGAAAGCCAAAACAGAAAAGAGAAGGGGTCAGTGTTAGCGTTTTCCAGGGATCATGCTAACGCATTTGCCTAGACTCAAGTGATTTTCCTCGTGTGACGTGGCTGCCCAAAGAAATGCTATCGTATTGAATAATTATGGCGAACCACTTTCCTTTTTGCCTGAGACGCGTACAAAATGCAAGAAAGAGCCAAATGCGTACAAACTGTCAAAACGCAGCCTACCGCTGCCGAAGCTCTAAACAAATCAAGGGCCCGTCCGACGCAGATGTCGGCGCAGAGCCTGGTGAGTCAGGCCAAGGCCCTGCAGACGACCACCACGTCGTTCCGCTTCTCGCTGATGGACCTGCTCCAGAAGATGAGTGCTGGGCTACCCCACTTCGTGCGGTGCCTCAAGCCCAACGACCACAGAGTCGCCGCAGGCTTCTCCAGAGAGAAGGTGCTCAGGCAGCTACGGTACACGGGTGTCCTCGAGACCATCTACATCCGGCAGCAAGGGTTCTCGCACCGGTACTCCTTCGTCGAGCTGCTCAAGAGGTGAGCTCGCCTGCACGTCAGTGCCGCTCGTAGTAGACCAGGGTAGAGAACGAAGATCGAGATGATTTAAATTGGACCAGTTTTGCTATGGTGATGTTCAATGAAACCTTTCCATAAAACAATAGCCCTGAAAATAGTTCTTCGTTTTAGAGCGCAGCTCTTGGGCACCTGTTCCTGGCTTGAGCGGCGTCGCCGTCAGGCGTAACCGCGCGTTGCATTATGGGACGTTTCCCATAATGACGTCACACGTGATGTCATGAGTGACGTCCCCGCTAAATAAATGTTTCCACTAAATTTGGTGGGAAACTTTTACCCTCGTGACGTCACACGCTGCGCCACTCAACCCGGAAAATTCTGCTCTAAAATCTAGCAGGAAAATTTAGCCGAGACCATATAGATTGACATGTCTGCACGAACAAGTAGTGGAAAAAACTGCAGATATCGTGTTCGCATTAAATGTGCTCTGGTCATCCACAGGTACTGCTTCCTGGCGTTCAGCTTCAACGAAAAAGTCATATGCCAATCGCGAAAACTGTCACCTGCTTCTGTCCCGGCTCGGAATGGACGACTACGCCATTGGAAAGTCGAAGGTAACTAACGATGTTCCTTCGTCAGCCTATCGGGAGCAAAGCGTTGGGTGCGGCTGATTTATATGATCCGAGATAGTAGCAAAACATTTCAATGCGTTGTAAAAAGTGTTACAAAAATGTCTTGCATCAATGAAATAATGGGGAGAAGGCTAAAGATCCATGGTGGCAGCGGTGTTAGCATTCAGAAAGAAATGTCCATTACAGATTTTGCAACTGAAACAACGTAGAGATGACCAATGCCGTGCTTTGCTCACATAATACACACATAGATTACTTGTTGCTGAGATTCAAAAATTGATCGCATCTCCATAGCATGGTGAATGATGCTGATTGGGGCGAAGCTCTGGTGGTGCTTGTCTGTGTAGGCAGCTGAGCCGCAGCATGCGAGCCTGCCGTTCGTTTCATCCATGTCAGAAGAGGTTGTGTGGTATGGAACATGGTTACATACGCATTTGAGCTGTTTGACCACAGCAGCCACTCCCTCATCTATAAATGTTGAGCCAATGCATGCAAAGTTTGAAGCGGTTACGCGTTTGACCCCATAGCGCCCTCTCCTGTATAAGCGTTGTCGCGGCTACATGCAGCGTTTCATCCATGACATCCCAAAGCTCTTGAGTTACTACCACATCTCAGAGCCCCATGCGTTTCGTCCGCGAGTACGTGGCCGAGTGGATTAGGAGCGATGGACTAGAAATGCGTTGGGGTCTCCCCGCACAAGTCCGAATCCTGTCGACTGCGCAAATGTTTTTCATAATGTCTTTCTCATACTTTTCTTCACGAGAACGTGAGCAGTGCGCGTGAGCACGTGCTCGTGGGCCGTGAGCTCCCGACAGGACATGGTGGACAGACAAGATGGACAGGCGGACGCTACCCCTAAGAGTTTACCCCTAAAGTCGTTACGTTTCTCAAGCATTCCGTACAAGTGCGTGGCCCTGGCGGCTAATGTCATGATCCCCAATGTGCTTCAGCATGCGAAACGCAGAACGCAAGGATTCATTTAATGTTGCCTTCCCTCTTTCAATGCCTCGTTCATCGAAGGCACCCGAATTATGAAGGATACTCAGCGTGAGTTTGGAGTAAGAAAATGTGAAACTTCATGCAATGCTTTCTTTTCTGAAAAACTAACGCATAACATTATTAGCCAGTTAGCCCGAAAGTAAAAGAAACACATTTCTCGCTGCTGCATATAAAGATCTAGAACAAGTTCTCTACCTTATTGCAGGTTACAAGAAATAATGTTACCTGCTACATACGAGTGAGCATGATCAGCTTGCACATTTCAGTATCGACCAGCTGAGTGTCATCACCTCGCATGTCTCAATATCGCGGTGAATACCCACTTTTCTTTTCTGATATTGCTCAGGTCTTCCTCAAGTACTACCACGTAGAATACCTGTCACGGCTCTACGAGCAGCAAGTACGCAAGATCGTGGTAGTCCAAGCGGCCGTTCGGAGGTGGCTTGCCAAGCGCCAAGTCCAGAAACGGCGACTCGCCATGGCCCTCGTCACGCAGAGATGTAAGCGAAACATATTTCTTTGCGAGCTACGCAGAAAAATTATTCCGTGGGAATACCGTAGGATGGCAACTAACACTCGGCTCAAAGGAAGCTGTCCACAGCCGCGTGACATGCGGTGTTATACTGCATGCTTCACCAAACTGGGCATTGTCATTACTTTTCTAAACTATAGTTTTCCTCAGGTGGCGCAGTGTTCGTCTGACGTACTTTTACATAACTCATTAAAGGATAAACTTATACACTTGCATCTTTGCATGTCACCATTTCTCATCTATGAATATGCCCTGAAAATTTCACAAATAAGGCTAACGGATAGAAAGTTTGCCTTCCCGACTAGTGTCCTCCCTAATGAAATACCTTTGGTGGATTGCTTGACGTTGAAACGTCTGACCGAGTTCCGCGACGCTGCGACGTTGCAGGTCAGATGAAGCTGCAGAGAAACAGAGATCCCCCAGTGCGGAGGGAAAGCAGCGGCCCACAAGCTCGCAGAGCCCCAGGACCGCAAGCTGGAAGTGCTTGGAAATTCTGGACTTCTGCCATAAGGTGACCTGCCGTGGGCACGATAGCGTCTTGCCGTCTTCACTCCTGATTATGCAGTACTAGCGTGTCACGTCCCGAGTTGTAAAACGAGCCTAGCTAATGTAGTCTAGCTGGTCTATTCTACAGGATGTCGGCCTCGAGTACACTGCTTCTCGCAATGCAGAAAGTAATCTGTGCATTACCGAAACCTAGGCTCCTTCGAATGCAGGCCCAGTGGTTGAGGCAAGGCGTTGAAGATTCGAAACTTAACAATGTTATCCAATTCAAAAGTTGGGAACGATTTTTGGAAATTTTCAGTTTGAAACTGGCACCTGTTTTTGGCAGAAGACCTTATTCACTTTGTATTCACAGACAACGCTGGCTGCCATTTTCTCGTTCAGCAACTTTCGCAAAGTTACTTCCTGCATTGTTTATTAGGTTGGTCCTGAAACTAGGGCCTCAGCCGCTATGTTGTTTGTAGAGTGAAATTTCGGCACTTTATTTTGTGAGAGACACAGGATAGTCTTTCACAGCCGACATACATATATGTGCTCTTATATGCATAATGCCAGATCAATAAGCTAATGGACTCACAGAACACTTCTGAACCAGGGTAACAGGTGAACAAATCTTTATGTGCAACTCAAACTATGAAATGCAGAATTCACTCCACTCGCATCCTCCGATTAATGAGCGTCATGGCACGTGATGAGTGATCACACGACGTGGTCACATAGCGGCAGCGTACGGAGACAGCGTTCCAAGGAACGGCGTTCTGGGCTGCGTTCCTTGCAGGAACGAAGGATACGCACGCGTAAATCCAATTTTACATCGGTGGAACTGGAGCGAGAACTCGTTACACTTCGGCGCCGAGCCGGCAGCAGTAACGGTTCCTCGGGCACTGAACTCAGTGGTGGCATGGCCATCCTGTGTGTAACAGGAGATTTTAAAAGTACAAAAACGATGATCCTCGGCCGAACGTACTGTTTTTGGCGGGTTGGCGGGCTGGGCGTGCTGGTCTTAGGCGCGTAGTGTGCGTCGGTCTCTGCACAGCGACAGCGGGTCGTTACGGCCACGCTAGTGGACGTCTGATCGGCGTTTTGACGTGCTGCAGAGACTGCGGCATAAAAGTCTAGCGCTTACAGATTTTGAGTAAAGTCACAGAAAGTGTGGGCGTTTTAAACTCCGAGCTGCTTTCTTTACTTCACAGAATCGGTGAGCCTGACGATCAGTGGTTGTGACGCGAAAGACAGCGGTCAACGGCGTAAAGAGACCACGGCGGGCGGCGGAATCACAGGCTCCCAGAGCGTGCGAACTGCGCCGGCGCGTACGCACAGATCACGTGGTCACCTGCAATGATGCGCAGAGGGCAACGTTGCTGCCGTCATGCGCTACGCTCCGTCAAGCTGAGAAGCATGAATCCAACTTCAGAAGCAAGAACTGGTGGCATGCCAAGACTGACCTTCCAAAAGCCCTACGCTGGCTCCGCCATACACTGCCTTGGACAGCAACTTGACTGACGACTGTTGGTTGCGCCTAGAGGTCGACCCTGCTCAAGTCGAAACGCGCGAAAATGTTCGGCAACGCTCGTGCGGTGGACTTAACAGTACATTGGCTCGTCTGACCGGTCTGCAATCACGAATGAACATGGTTAGAAGCTGGGACTTTGAACGTCGATAATATCTGAAATAGCGCCTCGATTCCGCTTGTTTTCTTCCTCTGGCGCCGCTGCCATCGAGGGACATATGAATTTGTATGTACCCATTTGACCAGGATAGATGAAGCGGACTTTGTTTGCCCTAACTAAATAATAGCAATCGGCAATACCAATGTAATATATGCAACGATCGTTCCATTCTTTAACCTGCTCGCTGGCGAGTTCCTTTTACGATGGAACTGGCAGGAGCGTTCCAAATCAGAAGGCACGAGGAGCACTTTGGATGTCACACTTTTGTGAACGTGGTAGCACATGACGGCTAGAGATCACATAACGAGGGGCATGGGCAAGTTGAATTGGTGCGTGTCCCCACCTTCCGCAGGCTGCACGACGGCCCGACCAACAGGGCGCGTGGCCTGAAGAAGCCCCAACCCAACAACAGCAACCTGACGCAGCTCATCATGACTTGCCACCGAGTCTCCCGAACTGGGACCGAGAAACTGTGGCTAAGCCATTGAGGTGAGAGGCAAAGCTTCTGGATAACCCGAATACACACCAAATTTCCCCGAGAGATGATAGACGTAGCACAATCGGTGCTTTGCCAGCAACTGGGGCCAGGCACGAGATTCTGCAGAAGCAGAGGATCCTCCTCACCCTGGGGGAGGAGGAAAAAAGCAACGGTGGGCAGGGTAGAAGAAGGCAGAGGAGGAGGCGGAGGAAAAGTGGGGAAGCGCGAATTAAGGAATGCGGAGCTCGAAAAACAATTTTGAGAGCTTTACGTGCTAAACTAACCAACACGTGTGGCACACCCCAGCGAAAGGCTGTGAAGATTTATTCCAATCAACCGAACATATTGTTTCATCGTGCTCGACGCAATTCTAATACGAAGTAACATCGCACATTTTAGATGGATTTGTCTCCCAGACAACCCAACACACATATTGTTTTCAATAACTTCCACTAAATGCTGTTTTTAAAAGACGTAACTTAATTTGAATGCTTTGAAAACTCAAAACAACTGACCCCCCCCCCTTTTCTCAAAAAAAAAAATAAATAAATAAAAATCTTGATGTAACGAAATTTACAATAAAGTAATGAAGTCAGACGATCTTTCAGTATCTCACGACTTTACTGTTGATAGGCTTTGCATACAATCTCCTCGTAGTACTAGAGTAGACTTGCATTTGAGCAAACATAACTTGGTACATCTTTAATGAGCTTGCTCATTAAAGATTTTTAGTGTGCCTAGATTTGAGAGTGTTTCCAACTGCTCAATCAGGGTCGTGCAGTTCACGGGCCGCGTTCGCGACACAAGCTGCGAGAAGGAGGCGAGGGCATCGAACGTCTGACAGCATCTCCAACCTTAGCCAAGCCCCTCCGCTCCTCGCTGTCCTCCTTGCCGTGCCGTTCAAGTTGCTCCTTCTCCGAAATCTGGGCTCTTTTAAAGAATTTTCTGTCGTCGCACTTGTCACGCCAGTACTCGTGAGTAACCAAATTAGAGCTCGTAATCGATTACCTTTTTTGGAGTAATTTCATAATCATTTGACTGCATTCGTTAGGAAGTGATCACGAGAGTACTTTGATGACTTTTGGGAGTACTAAAATTACTTGCAATCGTGACTATTTTCCCCTCCCTTTTTTAATGACGCGCCCTTTGTTTCTACAAGTATCTCACTGAGCAATCCTCGGATTGAGTCTCCGCCAGGAGGACGGTTTACCGGAAATTAGTGGATTTTAAGATGAGCACTTTATAGCTTGGCGATTCTAATCTAGCAATGCACAGTAAAAAAAGTCCCGCTTTCAAACTGGCAGAAAAATCTGTCAGTTTCAGAAATCTGAAAAAAAAAAACTGGAAAGGTGACGATTACTTCTCCAAGTGACGGCCAATTATCTTCGTCTGATTAATCAAGTAAGTCTAACCAAACTTTTTAACCCAGGAGTAATTGCAATCGACTACTTTGTTCGAGTGACGGTGTTCAAGTAG
Organism: Ixodes ricinus; assembly: GCA_037355805.1. Classification (NCBI taxonomy): domain Eukaryota; kingdom Metazoa; phylum Arthropoda; class Arachnida; order Ixodida; family Ixodidae; genus Ixodes; species Ixodes ricinus. The sequence goes on from JAZHYW010013421.1 coordinate 51,007, forward strand.
TCTTGCGCCCCCTGGTAGCAACCCTAGCGGTGGCAGAGTTCCTTTCTGATTCCTGTCTGTAAATGCCCAGGAAGAGGTGCCAGTGCCCAGTGAACGGAGGCTCAATGGCCGCTGCAAGAAGCAGGACCAGCAGCTGCAGCAGAGGCCACAGCCCAAGATGCCTCTGCACCTCAACAACTTCGACCAAATCTGCAGCCACAAGGTTCCCAGCAACTCCAGGTAAGATTAATGGCCACGTGCGTGCTTGCCACCCCCCCCCCCCCCCTTAAAAAACAAAAAAACTGAATAGCTGCACTTTAAAACGAAGTCAAAGAGAAACCAGAGGGCCAGCGTGGAGGAATGCGAGGTCAGAAACTCGAGAGGTCATCCGGGTTCTTTATACTCCCGATTACTTGTTTAAGACTTCCTTGAATCAGTGATTTTTCGAGGCTTTGAAGGCAATACAAATTACATTCGACAAGTGTTAATTTTTTTAATATTATTATTATTATTAATGAAGATGTGCCTTAAACGGCTTGTTATGCTAGTGGACAACTTTCTGTAGCTAAGCAGTCAAAGCTATGGGTGCACGTGCGCTTAAAGGCCGACGACCAGACTCGAGATTCTGCAAGGCAGAAGATCCTCCTCACCAGGGGGAGGAGGAAACAGGCAAGGGTGGACAGGGTAGAAGGAGGAGAGGAGGAAGCAGAAAAAGTGGAAAGCGCGAACTGGTCGTTGGCCTTTAAGCATCTTGAGCGCCCATCAAAGCTGTTCACGCGCACTCTTGCTACTTCTGAAATGCCATAAAAATGTCGCGAGTGTTGGCAACTCCAGCGAAATCAACAGCACCTAGCGATTAGTAAAATGGAGAGCTGTGGTCACAGGTTCGGTCCCCGCCTTCTCAAGCGATATCAGATACATCAGCGGATGCATAAAGATACCTCAGGACGTATATATAACTTCCTCAAAAAGAACAAACAGTCAATTCACGCACGCAAAGACAATCTTTGAGTGCCACTCACTGGAAGACTCATTTAAATACTCCTTTTTTTCTGCATACAATATCCAACTAAATGCAGTTACCAAGGTTGTTTTTTTTTGTGTTATAGCTTACTTGTACATTTATAAATGCATTCCGAAAGTTCTGCTTTGTGCTTGCTCTTTGCCGTTGAAGGATACCTCAGCTGACAGAAACCCCGGTGAAACCAGCGCCAAGGGAGCTACGGTGCAAATCTGAGGAAGAGCCGAGGCGTCAAGACGACGACAGCCAATCAGGTAAGAGATGCTCGCTTCGATGACCTTTCGGGCTAATCCGGTATCGACGTCATCGACTACGCCAACCTTTATAGTCCCATAATACCTCTATTAGGACCACTCGGCCAAGGCGGGCAATCGTTCGATAAAAATAAACACACATTTTCACTCGCTGCCTTTCGGGGAGCAATTATCCCGTGCCAAAAAATATAGACCAATCGGTGGTTTGCTCGAATAAATTCCCACCGCTAGAAAAGCCAACAAGTTCTCCGAAACACTGTGCGAAAAATGTTTGCTCCGTTCATACACCTGGGAATAAAGGCGATGGCTAGGTCAGGCATGGACAGAATTCCCGCTGCCGACATCGAAAACCTCCGACTGAACTATGGTCAGTAACGGGTTAAGAATGTTGCACGTGTGTCAAAGGCAGAAAGCTCGTGCCGGAACATGTACTGCATTCTTAAGCCGTCGTCGACTATGGTAGGTTGCGATTATGTGACGAGCATAGAAACTAAGAGACTGTCAAACGGTGGGGAATGTTTGCATCGTGTACGGCACTTGACATCAGATTAATGCTTGGACTCAAGTATAAATCAAAGCAGTGCCAAGACAGAATGAAACAATTAGACTTTAAGAACACTGAGTATCCCAACGGAAGTCCTCCTGTTTATTCCAGCCTCGGGAAATTCGAGGCAGCTCGAGCATCGGCACCAGACCGACGATGGTCGAAGTCGAGATGTGGTGGCAGGACGGATCGCTCAAAGAAAACCACATCAGGTGAGCCAACCTCAATTGTCTTCCTCTGTCGCGCGTCCACCGTGCAAGAAAATACCGGGCGTACGAGACAAAAAAGAGAACCGTACGTGTTTCTCTCTTCGTGAAACTAAGCTGCACGTCACTGCAGTGTGGCGCTAGAGGTTGCTACCAGATGCCGATGTATCTGAACTTACTTTTACCAATTCAAAAGTTATCAGTTCCCGGCACCAAACGTCGTCCACCTCCATGGATTCGCAAACTCTGCTGGCCGCCATTTTGTCCTTAAAAATTTCCAGAAATTGTTTATAACTTTTGATTCAGGTAATGGTAAGCACTGAAACTTTGGTGCATGGTCCACAACCGCTAGCACTACATTTGAGCAGAAACTGACCTTTTCGAAACGCATAGTTTATTTTTACTGGCAAAAAGCCCCCCAAAACACGGCTTCCTTTTCTCGTAAACACCCGGTAGTGTGGCTCTACCTTTTCTCGTAGAAACACTACTTGCCACCAATTCCTGCTAAATCTATCATACCACTTTTGGTCTTTGATAGGAAAGATTATCTCAAGACAACAGATAATACAGTTAATCATTTATCAAATGAGATTTCTTTATCAAATGAGATTTAAAAAAATATATATACGGGCTTCATCATGTTGACAAAGACCAGCAAGCACAGAAAGCGTCCTGCACAACCCTGTTAGATTTATCCATTTTATTATTTCTTTTTATTTTCATTCTTTTTTTAATTTTATTTCTTTCTTATATTTTCTTATTTCCATCCAAAAACCTGCCTTTCTCACCGGCAGATTTGCATTCCAATAAAATCATTTACCTTTCTAGACCAGTTGTGCTAGGTCTCAGGCCTCTGCCGGTGGCTCGAACTTTATATGTTAACGCTCTCAGCGCGTCACTCGTTCATGACACTCATTACGACTCGTTTGTGACAATTTTCTTATAAAGAAACTGCTCACAAAACAAATTCCATGTTAAAACTGGCCGCAGCCACTAGTGTCGCTTTGGCCAGCCAAGACACGAGGGACCCCATCAATTTCTGCTTCCTAGATTCTTCAAACAAATCTTAGAGCTTCTCTGTTTGCTCTCAACACTCGTGCCATTTGCTCGAAATAACCGCAAGGCGAAGTGAGCCCCCCGACTAAACCCGATTTTGTCGCCAGGCAACCTCAAGCACCGACGAGGCCGGTGCCAAAGGTGGCGGCGTTGGCCCCGAGTGTGACCCCAACCAGGGGCCGTACCAGTTCAAGAAGATCCTGCGACGGCCCACGCCCTCGCCCCAGCCCTCGCCGACCAACCAGACGCCGGGAGTGTTCGACTTCCGCAAGCTCCTACGCAAGACAGACCACGCCCCGACCGAGACTCTGAAGCGTTGCAAGGGGCTCCTGTCTACGAGATCGGTGTCGTCGGCCACGGATTTATGACCAACTTAGCCCCAGCCTGATGCCAGCATGTGCCGACCTGCTCCCAGCATGAGCCGGGCTGTTGCCAGTGTGCGTCGGCGTGCCGCGAACGTGTGCCGGCCTGGTACCAACATGTGCCGACCTTCAGGCAGCTTTGCCGGCCTGACGCCGACTATAAAAATATATGTTATGCGCTGGTGTGAGCGAGTGCAGAGGCAACTAGTCTTACCTATCCGCGTCGTGAAAAACAGCTTCTCACTGTCTCTGTCTCCCCATGAATCCTCGTGAATCACATCCACATGACTAAAGGTAGGAATAAACGACGAAACCGACTCGCGTGCAGGAATTTGGAGAAGTTGCTTGCTTTGAAAAGTTCACCAACCCCTTGTCCGTCGTCAATCTCGCCAGCTTCTAGCAGTCGCGACTGCGGTCTGTGTGGACGAAGCATTGTGCTGATCTACGCCTTTGTGCGTATGCAATGCTCGCACAGCTTGTTTCGTCGATTATAGCTCGATGTATTTTTTACCAGTAACATGTACTAATTCATCGTCAGGCTGAACGATAGACAGTATGTCTTAGGAAAGTGTTCATGACACTTAAATTCCATTGTACAAGCATCAGCTATCTGAAATGTTGTATTAAAAAAAGGGGGGGCCAGTTTATTAAACAGAGTTACGTGGTGGACAGAAACAGACTTTGTGCTTGTGTACATGTCGCTTCTGTAAGCAGGCTGTGTTTCGTGACTTGAAAACAAACATGTACCTAACAACCTACCTTCCTCAGGGCGCTCGAGCAACTACCACGTTGACAGCAAATGACCTCCAATGCACATGCGGGGACAAGTGTGTGCAATATATAGCGTGCATTTATTGCAATCAAAACGTGAACCTTTGTACATAACGAATGCGACTGTACAGAAGATGTAAAAAAAAATACATTAAAACCAGAGTATTCCAAATAAAGGCCAACAAATATGTCTTTTTTGTAAGATGTGTTATGCTCTCTGCAGATTTCTTTGCACACGCCTCATCCACATATTTTTGAATACTGGCGAGATACATCTTGCAATGCTTGTTTGGCACATCTTGCACATGACTAGTCTACCGAACCCTCACTTTCCTCTTCTATCACAAACAATGGGGTAGTATTGGCTGCCCCGTTTAAAAGGAACGAGTATAAAATGAGATACTCACGTCCTACTGTAGAGCCCGCCTCATTCGAAACGCGCTCAATGAGGTGGAGTAACACAACAAGGTTGGTTTCGTTCTGTCCCCATTGCCGTAGGAGCTTGCTTTCAGACCTTTCTGGGGTGCAAGTGCGGTCACTTGGCTGCCACAATTTCACCTCCTTGAGACGTAGGTAACGCTCGATATGCTGGCAAAGATACCGCAGCGGGGCTTGCATGAGAAGTAGGTCTTGCTTCCCAGGCTTCCGTCAGTAAAACCCACTGCAAGAGACAGAAAAAAACAAAACAAAGAACATTGCTTTAGTAATGTGCTTGTCCTAAATCACATGCTGACAGACCTCTATAGTTCGTTGCAACCTAAGAACGCAGGGCGAGGGCAAGACGGGCCGAGGAGGAAGCAGACGGAACGCTAAAGAGAGAAGGAGGTTTCCCCTCTCTTCTCCAGCGTTCCGTCTGCTTCCTCCTCCCCGGCCCGTCTTACCTCGCCCTTCGTTCTTAGGGCTGCAACGGACTATAGTCAGTGAGGCCACTGGGGCCAGATTTACTCTTTGCGGCGGGGACGCAAGGTGGCACGATACCGAGGCAAGCTGATTTAATACTGTACAGAAAATCCATGTAACAGGCGTAATTTTGTTAAGGTCGGGTTCGGTCATGAAGCTACTGAAAATAATGGGGTAAATTACTTTTGTAATTTAATTACGATCGACTACCTAGATCCAATAGCAGTTGACTACCATTCGAATTACTACTGAAAATGAGTGGTGCCTAACAGTTATATTCATTACTTTTTGGAAGGAATCTAATCACTTAGCAGTTGCTTTTGCTACCTCATTTAAAATCACATTATTTGACAGCTCCTTACCTGCAAAAATGTGTCTCTGCTTGGCACTCGCTGTTTGACGATTCACCATCGTACCTTTGCCATATCTTGTAACTTTGGCCAAGCTCATTTAGTTTAATCTACCGTAGAATTCCGAGCAAGCGCCCCTCCGCAAGCAAGTCAAAATTACCCGCGAAGTGGGGGCGCTATCCCGGAACGGCACCAAAATTCAAGATGGCAACAACAAAATTTTTTTCTAGAAAAAAAAAAAAGCGCAGTGCACACAGATTTAATATTTCATTTATCTTTGAGAACATAGACTTTATTAGGCCAAAGATTTGTCACTGCTATGTTAAGGCGAGACACTGGTTCTAAAATGGACTATTCTATTTGTGCGGCTATTCTAATGAAAATCACTGTGCATATGTGTTCCTTCTTCCTCAATTCAAATATGAAATCAGTTTCAAAATATCTCAATTAGTTTTCAAGTTATTAAAAATAGCGTTGCCTAATTTGGTAATCTCTTACGAATCGTTAAAGCCATTTCTAACAAAAAATATTTTTTTTATTAATGTAGATGCATAGCTAAACGAAACACTAGGAAGCACAAAAAAAAACACTAAAAATATTGATATAGAAAGTGGAGAAATGCGAATGTAACGTGCGTGCGTGCCTCGAACGGCAAAGCGAGCAAAAGCAGACGACACTGGAGCCCGCAGAGCAACTGGGACGCCGTGCCGGGAAACCGGGAGTGGCGGCGCGTGTCTTGGCCAATGAGAGAGCTGCGCCTCGGAGGAGCGCGCGCTTTGCCCAATCAGCGCCTTTGTAGCACTGGTGACGGCCTTCGTCCGGCATCGATGACACCACTGCCGTGAGGGGTATGCCGCTTGGAGCGCGGGAAAATAAGTGCGGGAAACCAGCTTTCGAACAAGACCAAGATGGCTGCAATCGGTTGAGCCGTTGTGGAGCTCAGACGGCTTGAACTTTGTTGACATTTCAGAGCTTAGGCTTCGAGTCGGGTCCGTCAACGCTTACAAATTGTCATTATTTTCCTATTTAGAGATCGAATTGAGCATTTATATTTTGTGAGGACATACTCTGGACTATATAGACCTCAAAATCGTAAACTTTGAAAACTAACATTTTTGGCGATTCTTTTGATATTTTTTAAAGAGCGCGTCGTCCACGTATTCACTGAACACCGGCGCGCTAGTTACTTAGCTTTCGTCGAACTTTGGCTTTCCCGTAGTTTGACTGTAGCAAATTGTCAAAATTCTTGTCCCATTCCCGTATCCGGTCGAGCTTGATGTGTCGAGACCGTCTGGTGTACGTCTTTCCCGTTTTCACAATACCATTGGACGACCTCAATTTTCTTCGCCACTGTGTAAGAATGCATAGCCGACCTGACACCCCAAAACAAAGTGACAAACAATGGCGCGTACTGACCGGGCTGATCGGGCTGCAAAGTAGGATCTAGGATTGGATTGGATTCTTGGACTGAACTTCGCAGGCAAGTGTTGCCTGGGCGCGGTCAGCGTGGCGCGTGATACGGGTGCGGAGCGGGGAGGGGGCGCTTTCCCGGAACGGCGCAGAAATGTGAAATTAGCACTAAAGTTGGGGGGGGGGGCTCTTGCACGGGGGGGGGCTCTTGCACGGGTGGGGGCGCTTGCTCGGAATTTTACGGTAGTTTAATCGCCAGATACAGAGTGATAGGAAGCAGAGTTCTGGGCACGCAAGAAGCTTCACTATTTCGTCTTATCGCTAGGATTTCTCTTTTGGAGGGCAACTCAAAGCAGAAGTGAAACAAAGAAAATGTTTGCTTCACACGTCCGAGAGTTGCGCGAGTCAGATGCCCTCCACAGCAGGGGTTTAAACAGAATTTGCAACCTGGGTGATTTTTGGGGGGCTGTAGGGGGTGTGGGGAAGGGGGATGTAGCCTTGTATGTGCTTTGCGCAGAAAATTCTGGGGGTGTGTCGGGCTCAACCTGGGGGGGGGGGGTCTGTATAAATCACTGCTCCACAGCATCTCTTTCTTTCCGATACTAAAAAGCAAGCTTCAGCCCCGAAATATAACTACAAAGAGAGCTGTAACCGTAAAGAAAATCTCGCAAACACTGATGCCAGAGTAGTTTAGTATTAAATTTACACTTCTTTAGTAAAATAAAGTGAGTGTGCAGGTGAGCTGCTGGTAGAAGGATAGTATTCTCCTCCTGTGTCTTTTACTTGAATTCAAAACTTTCTCTTTTCCTCACTGTGGCCTCAAGTTTTAAGCAATCTGGATCCCTTTCAATAAAAAACGATGAATCCCAATTACAAACTACTCACTGCAGAGAGGTCGCCGGCTGCGAGACAGTAACTGGGCAGCAAGTGGCACCCCCTTGACGCTCGCGAAAGCATCAGAACGAGTAAAGATGTTTGTTGCTCGTCAGCCCCCATGATGTCCCGCTCTGGCCCCAGGCTCTCCGGCTGGGTACGCACCGAGGATCGAGCCGCGAGGTCCAACGTCTATCCGCTATAAGCTTAGCGAAATTACACACTCACCAAAATAACCAAATTCCAGCAATTCAATTACTCCAAGTGAATTACAACTTTTTCATTTTTTTTAAAGCACGAAATGCCTTTTAAAGCTTTTCCGCAAATCCCCAAATTTTGCCCGGCTGTCCGACCGTCCGTGCATTTCCCGCCAAATTTAGCGGGGAAATCGATGTTGCGCGACCTAACCGGTTCGGCATCCCCACTAAATTTGGCAGGAAAGTCGACGTTACGCGACTTGCTCATGAGACCCATGCACCAATTCAGTTTCCCTGCTAAATGTAGAGCAAAAATTGACGTTGCATGACCCGCACTTTTGTATGTATATCGATGCCACATGACCTACAGCCTACTAGACCGTATACTGTCCTGTAAACAAATTAAAACTATCGCTCCTAAAATGCTGCATTTCATGCGTTTAGGACCTTGAGGATAAAGGTTCCTACCCATTTTTTTGTAACATTGCTTTTTCGCCAACGTGCGTCGGAAAGAGAGGACCTCGTCGAGTCGACCACAACTTTTTGTCCCGGTTTCCTCCCTCGCGCACAAACCGAGAAGGGAAGCAAAACCCTCTCAAGCGTCGCCGCTGAGCAGACGGGCCGAGACCACTCACGGGGTTCCTCCAGGTCCAGTCCGACCCAGACCGCGCAGGCGGCGCTGGAGTCCAGGTGTCCGACATAGCGGACCTTTCCCAGCAATCTGTCCCTCACGACGGCCCGGCAACCTTTCTCGAGTGTGCCCAGGGTGAGCGCCCTCGGGTGAGCCCTAATAGCCAGGAATCGTTGGCAACGTTCGCACAAACAGCCCTCCAAAGGGACCCAGGATCTTGCCACTCCACTCCGCTCAAGCAGCTCCTAGAAACGAGATGTGCAGGTTGAGGTCCGCGTTGGATCTTGTTGCACTTGGGCCGACGTGCACGCTCGAGGCTTGCGAGATGCCGAACCGTTATTGAAGCTGAAAAGCTAGCACCGTAGGCAAGACATCCATACCCCCTGCTGTTCCAATTCCGTCGGCAACCACGTAAATGGTAAAAGCAACATAAAAATAATGACTGGACAATGCAAAAAAGGATACATGGAAGAGCCAACTCACGACTCCCATTTTCTTTTAGCTTTATAGATGCACAAATAAAAGAAGCACAAAAAGGATAGGGTACTGTGTATGTGGGTTACTCATTGTCCATGTGCTTTGTGAGGTTATCCGATATTTCTCGAGTCCTGACCTGTCTGAATCCAAACGTCTCTCATTTCATCTCACTGCTACGTTCGTGGTGAGGTCAAAGCTATCTATGCCCACGCAAATAATTGGACATTGCTAAGTCATGCGAACTCGTGCAAACGCCAATCTAAACCCTGGCGTGCACCCCTCATTTCTATTTCAGTCGCAGAAAGTTTGCAGAAAGTGGCGTTCATTGATGCAGTGCCTTCAATCATGAGGAAAGTCATTGATCTACGTCGCTTTCAGGGGAGCAAAGGGGGGGGGGGGGGGCAGTGCTATGCAGTTCTTGACAGAACATTCCACTGTCAATTCAGGCTAATTATTATATGGAGGATATATTGAAAATCCTATTTTGGAAGGCAAAAACCAGTACAATGCAAGAATAGGAAAGGCTTCTCTAGCAGGCGCCATTCTGGCCCAATAGTTTAACACTCTGGTTGGTTTTGCGGGAAATCCCACCTGGATGAGATTTCTTGCACACAAACGCTAAGACACAGGAACACAAAGACATAATTTAAAAGATTTGAAACTGCATGCAGAACCAAGAGAACATAAAAAAAAGCCAAAATAAATGAAAAAAATTTTTTTTTTTGTATTTAGCAGAGCATAGAAAACATTTTGCACAACAGCGAATGTAACCATAATTGCGTGTCTTTTATGTTTTGAACTTGATCCAACATATAACATTACTGACAAAATGCTCGTAGCATCTTAATTGCAAACATGCTGAAACAGTCACGTGCATGATGCAGATTGGGTGTAGCATGCTCACGTGTACCACATTGATGGCTGTATTTGTTTGTAGACACTTCAAAACCGTGCTCCACGAGCGGTAGAAATCGGCCGAGAGATCTGTCCTGTTGCGACCATCCTGCACAGAATCCGCCTTCTTAGCCACACCAATCAGCTCAGCGTCATCAGTTTGAGTGGAACTGCAAAGAAATACATGCCGACTTAATTCTTGCATGCAGTGTGATCTTCCAAGCTAGGAACACCTGTGGAACGCACACTTAAATAAAAAAGCTTAGACAAGCCATAAGCACATCATGGGCTCCAGAACCAGAAAGGATGACCCTTAAGGGGGACATGGGTCTTTGGAGCCAAAAACGTCCTAAAACTGCATTCTATTGAAAATGGTGATGGCTGTTGTTCTTCTGAATTCACCAGGCATCTAATTTTGTGGATGAATATTTGGGCTATAAATCAATTAATAATGACTATGCGGGCTGAATGTGCGTTGAAGTTGACTCTAAAACATTGTTTTCAGAAGACACGATTTTTGGACTCGTTGAAAATTTGGAGGAGAGATATCTCAGCATCCAAAGCAGATAGAAATATAACCTTTCCTGAAATGTGTAGCTAAATGTGTGAAGCATACAATGTTGAGAGCAGATTTTCTAATACAAGTCTAGAAAATTTTTATCTGATCTTCTGTTTTATTACTTGTTAGCCATGCATTGAGCACTGAACTTCAATGTGTGGTAAAATCACTAATAGTGGGTTTATCTTAAAAGTACTTCCAACATTGTATTCTCTACACTTTGTAGTATCTAGCCATGTGTTAAAAAAGATATTTTGTTGAGCAGTTTCTTTTCTATTGTTCCTCCAAACAAAGGCAGGCAAGTTTTAATTACCTTGAAAACAATTCTACTGACTGAGAATGCGACAAGATTTATGAAATCAGCACAAAAAGCTGAACAAGTTTGTACAGTTTCAGTGGGTTTGGACATAGAATAAGAAAAAAACACCCCAAGACCAGTGTTCCCCCTTAATCTACTAAACCAGTGGTTCTCAACCACTGATGTTTCATCGGACCCCTTGTGGATCGGCGGAGACGATGGAGGACCCCGTTCGTGGTGAGGAGAACAGAAGGGTATATGTTATTTATGATAATGATTTAAAAAATGGATATAACTAAGAACTGTGTGAAGTAGACTTCTCTCATTGACATACAGACGAAAAAACACGCTGGAAAAGTGGAACGTTTCTTCCCAATCTGAAAAAAGACAACTTTTATTGCCGGGCTTGACTAATGAGGCAGGCCTTCGCGAAACCCAAAGGGTCCGCAGACCCCCATTTGAGAATCACTGCACTAAACTATCATCACGAAATCAAGGGGTATGGCAGAAACAATTGCAAGAGTGTTGATTTTTTTCTACTGTACACCTTCCACACATGATTTCAGAAAAATTAGTTTCTTGCATAACATAAAAGCACATTCCCTGGGTCAAGCACAACATGTATGCATTACCTACCACTCATGTAAAACTAGAATGTGCAACTAATTGTTTCAGCAATGGCAAAAAAAAAAAAAAAAGGTGGCCTGACAATAAAGCATAATATAGTTAAGGAATGTCTTGATTCATCATTGTGGTACATTTCTAAAAATGGTGGAAGTGCATTTTGAAGCAACGGCAGCTTGCAGACATTCAAAATTATAAAGGCTAGAAACATTTTGCAACTTCAGAAGTTACCAAAGCAGAGCCCAACTACTACTACAAGGACCTCGACGATACATCTTCAGCTCACTCTTCTCCAAACTTCAGCTTACAGAAGAAACTGTTTTTGATCTCAACAAAACTGACTTTTATACACACCTGTAACTGCTGCATTTTTGTACGCTTTGGCTTTCTCGCTTGCTCCAACTTTCACGTAAAACTGGCACAGGTGAAGCAATACTGAGTGCGTCGGTGCAGCTGCCATGGCAACCTGCACCCCATTTGTTTAATTTTCGATGCAAGTGCTTGTCATAGTCAATGTCTTAAAGTTCAGCAACTTTGTTTACATACGCTGGACAGACAGTGGTGGCAACCCTTTTCCGTGTTTTGGCAAGGACTCCAGTTCTTGTGGCTTCAGGGCTTTGTTTTAGCCTCTCATTTTCTTCAAGCAGCCTTAAAAGGAACAGTTAAACCACGTCAAAGGCACGAAAGTACAGTTCACGCCATTTCCACTATTAAAAAGATACAGTAAAAACAAAAGTGAAAAACTCGATATAGATAAGAAGAGTGGCTTTTCAAACAAGCAGGATAAAATTAACAAGGAGTTAAAGGGATGCTGAACCAAACATTTCAGTGTCTATAATGAGTGGCGCACCATCTTTCCACGAGCCAGCACTTGCCGGTGTGCGCGAGCACACACAACAAAATTGATGTCACAGTCCCCCACTCACGCTTAAGATGACTACCAAATGTGTGGGCTCTGGGAAAAAGGAGAATAAAGAGAAGCTTTTCATCTCCACAGTGGTGTCTGGTGTAAAAGGTAAGCGATTAATTGATCTACCAAGCACATTGTTGTCACTTTTGAAGATGAAAAGCCTGTCTTCATTCTCCTTTGACCTGAAGCCCATACATTTCACTGTCACCTTAATAGCCTCGTCCCACTAGAGCGACAAACAACGGCTTTTGTCCGACGACACCACAAAGTTCCATGTCGCCGATGCTGTCCCACTGCAACGACAAACACCCGCGACATTCGCCGACAAGCGCTGACAAACGATCGACGATGGACGAGTTCTTGTCTGTCGTTGGACTTGAAGCGCAGCAAGCAGTCCCACTGAGGAACACTCTCGAAGACAAACTTATCCTCCTCGCCTGCTTATGCCCTCTGTTGCCTCCCTTCCCACCCTTCTTCCTTTCCTCCCGGAACGAGAAGCCCTTGGCGGCCACTCCTTGTTCCCGCAGTTCCGGTCCCTCGATTGCACGTAGTGGTCATGGGTGCGGCTTGCTGGCTGACGTTGGGCGGTCGTGTTGCAAAAGGGAATTTGCTGTGGCTGGTCTTGCTCGTGAAAACTTGGTGCGCGAGGTGGTGTTTTAAGACGCCAAAGTCTACGTCCCTGCATCAGGATGGATACACCCATGTGCGAGGACTGACCAAAGACTGCTCACCACAAAGTAGGACACGACGTTCCGCGGCAGGCCATTCCGGCAGACGAGACTTGTCATCACATTCTGTGAAAATCGGCATTCTGTATTGTCCACCAAGAAACGCCTCCCCTCGATCATTCGAATATGAAGTTAAGAACATCCTCAAAAACCTAGAATGCCTTCAAAAAGGAACGATGCGGGTATTCTAGTTCGGAAAAAGTTTGGTGTCGATTGCCAAGACTGTATGCGGAATGTCACCAACGGCAAATGAAGAGAAGTGGAAGCTTTAATCGAGAAATAAAGTAAACTCTCCACTTTCACCGTGTTTGTCGGCGCATTTTATGCCCACAGAGCAAAACACGAAAACCGCGTCGCCAGACTCTGTTTGTCTGTGTATTTTGAAGTGTTTTGTTGACAACTCTAGTCCCACTAGGAAACAAGTTTCCTTGCTCCCGTGTTCTGCGTCAGTGTCCGCCAGGTGGGACAGCGGACTCCGACAAACAGGCTGTGTGTCGTTGTCGTGTGTCGCTGTCGTTTGTTGCTGTCTGTCGCTCTAGTGGGACGCGGCTATAAGCGCAAATGGAAAACTATGACGTAAATTTCGTTGCATGTGCTCGCGCGTGCCGGCAGCTGCTGGCTCGTGGAACGAAGGTGAATGTGTGCAACATATTATGGACACTAAATTGTGTGGTTCAGTATCCTTTTAAAGAAGCAACATGCCATCAACGGTGCCGATACACTACAAGCCTTAAGGCCTTTCTATGGTGCTGCAACCGTCCAGGGTTGAAGATTATTATTATATTAATTATTATCACTATCTGCCGATGGCCCACCTCAGGCATTGGTGTGTTGCATGTCACATTCTTGTTCCTGTATTTCACTTTTGCAATGACATTTAAAAATACTGGTTTGAGCATAATGTAAGACGTGCAGCAAGTCTAACATGCGCAGGACGTGCTCACTGCGCCTGCGCAGTGACCACCACCGTGACGGATATCGCTCAGCTGCCCCGCAATGCTTCAAGTGTGCACGCGCAGCCGAAGCACCGCGGAAGGCAACGTGCGCATGCAGGAAGGCGTTTAACTCTTAAGGAAGTCCAGACCTGTCCCTCTCCTCCATGATGGTGGCAATGTTGGTGCACAGCGACACGATTCCCTTCTGGGAGTGCTTGATGACAAATGCAACCGCCTTTGAGGCACATTCTGCCTGAAGGCGCGACGGAATAGACAAGCCGCCGTCCGTTGAATCTCCCATCGCTGCTGCGACCGCTACGACGTTGATGACATTCCGTGAGCAGACACCCACGACGCTAGTCTGTAACTCACTTGGCACTCTGATTAAGCTGAGGCTGACCTGATAAACGCAAGGAAAGTGAAAAGAGACTGAAAGCCCTCAAAGCACGCAAACAAGAACTTCGAACTTGTTACCCAAATATGATGATGATGAGCATGTTCACGTAATTTTTCCCAGTTACAACTCACAAAAACTAACAAAACTCACAATTTGTGAACTTAAAAGGTGAGATTCCGTTAGACATTGCCTCAAGTAAACTTCTAAAGGCAACAAAGAGATTTGGTTTTGTTTTGCCACGGCTTCTACCGACTTCCTTCGACTTCAGACAAGTACACAAGTCAGTAATCCATCTGCCTAGCCACTTTGGGCTGAAGGGTACTCGCAAGGATGGCCAGCAATGGTAAGTTCTGAATTTGCGGTGATATTAGAATTATCCGATCGCCTCGCTTTAACCTACAGGGCACGATTTATGGAATAACTGTCTGACGTCCAACCTGGGCAGCGATCTTTCCGCAAAATCGCGCAGTCGAGTGCAGCCGAAAGGTCATGGCGCCGTAGGCTGCAAGCGTGAATTTTAAGTCGCAGTAGAAGCCTCCACTTTCTTAGCGTGGCGAACTGCTGTTGCTAATCATTTATAGACTGCTTGTTTTAAAAATGTGCTTCTCTGCACCGAATTGCTGCCATCTTCTTCGCGCGTACAGCATCCAGTAGTGCCAGGAGAGCGTCGGACTCGTTTCATTTTTGCTTTCTTTTACCGTACTTACAAGTCATTCCCCCGATGTGAGATTCGACGAAGCCGTTGTATGCAAAGTTGGGGTTAAGACTCTACGCAGATCTGGTTTAGCTAGAAAGCCCAGTCTCCGAGTTACTGTCACCACGTTTAACACACACCTTGTTGCAAGATTTGCGGAAGTTGTAGATACCGACTCGAGCAATTGGAGCGCGCTGGTAAGTTCAAGGAATAAAAGGAAAGCAACATAAAGTACGGAGACAGGACACAACATCTTTCCATACCCTTCTACTATCTACTACAACTTTCAAACATTCAAAGCCTTGTAATCTACCTTAAAAACACACTTATTATGGAACTTTTATTTCTCTTCAAACGTGTAATCAGTCTGGCCCGTGATCAGGCCAGTGACTCAAATCGTTACCCGTCCAGCACTTCTGTAGTTAACCGTAATCATAAGAGAGGCTATGATCCAAGGCGTTAATATGTGCATGTCCAGTCTGTATACATGCCTTGCACTTGACGTCATATAGCACCATGCTGATGGTCACTCCCCTACTTTTCTTTTCGAGAAAAGCAAACTCAGTGGTGCGAAATGTATGCTGCAGCTCAGCAGCAAAGCCGCTACAATGGCAGCTGATGTGACGTCAACGCAAGCTACGTATGTAATCAGTCTGGCTCACGATCGAGCCAGTGACCCAAGCTGTTACCTATTTCTCATAGGTTACCATACTTGTTACTAGGGTTCCATGTTTTGGGGGTTCATGTTCTTCGAATTCGGAACTCAATTTTAGGGGAGCTTTATTTTTTTCCCCAGAGATTGGGTTTTCCACTTTAAATTTTCGCAGTTGCACAAAAAAACAATTTCCACTTATCGGAGCTTATGCTGAAAAAGACTGCACTTTTCTGCATTTTCCAAGCATGACCCGAACGCTCATAAAATGCTCCGGTACCGATAAGAGAATGAAACGAGTTAAGGGATGCACTTCCCAAGGAACGAACCAACCTCGTGGACAGTTTAGCGTAGACTGTGTTTTGGGTCGAAGCCAACTAGAGCTTTAGTCAAAGAGGTCTCTCCCGCGAAGCTTGGGGTCTACGAGCCTATGATAAAAACCGCAACAACTGCAAATCCAGCCCGCCCGTAATCCAACTTAGTCATGTCATTCACTAGCCAAGTTGGATTCCCTCGGTGTAATTCGGCGTTGGTGCATTTGTGCAGCCGTTTGGATGTCCGGACGGATGTCTGCGGCCCTCTTACATCGGCTTCTAGGCCCCCCCGCCGCAAAGGGAGCGGCGGCCGCCGTTCAGCTGCGGCTGAATGCATCCAAGGCGTCGTCGTCGGAACCAGCGGTCCAGTCGGGCCAGACCGCCCCCGCCGTGAGGCCGTACTCTCCCTTCAAGCCCACTAATACCGTCGAATATGCACTCGCCAGGGCAGACGACCTACTCAACTGGGGAAGGAAGGTGAGATGAAAGACGGCAACTCAAAATGAGACTGTACTCGCTGACGGCTTGAAAAACACTGGGCACGGCGAGTCATTAATATCGTGTTATTGCATCGCATCGCAGCCGGTGAGCTTGCGGCATTAGATAGTAAAGATGTCCAAGAATAAAAAAGAAGCGTGAACGTAATGAGCGGCCTTGCCCTGTGTTTCTTAAGCCGTCAGTTACTGTAGTATGTCCTTTTTCATTTATTTGGATTGAGGGCTACTCCACCAAAACAAGAAACAAGCATTCTTTTGTCTGTTCTGTTCAGTAAACAAACATTCCTTATTCAGGCACCCACCACGCAAGACTACCCACAAACTTTCGCTGAATGTTTATTTTTTTAGGTGCCAGCAAGGCCCGGGAGAGTGGGAAATGAAAGAACAAAAATTAAACATAATTGGGAGCAAAAACAATTGAAGGCACCCTTGAAAAAGAAAAAAATAATGAGAGCGGTTTTCAAAGGGATGGTGAACCGAAATTTGGATTTCAGAAAAACAATGCAGGAGATCTAGGCGGGACGCTACGATCCCTACAACGCTACTCGTAAGGCTATATCTCGAATGGACGGCCGTATTTTGAGAAAAAGAGGTCGAGATTGAACAAGGCTGACGAGGTGCGTGACGTCAAGATACCTCATTTCCTCCTCCCTTCGCTTCGCTCCCTCAAGGCGGCGAGGCGGAGAAGACGCGAGGCCGTTCCCTCTCCTTCTCGGGGAAATATGACGTCAACAAACCTGTCAAATGCGCCTCCTTTTCTTGAAAAATATGGTCATCCGTTTGAGATATCGCTGTATGAGTGATGTTTGGGTGTTTGTAGCATCCCGTTGCACGCTTTTGCCGCGTGTTTTGTGGAATCCAGATTTCGGTTCAGCATCCCTTTAACAAATGTAATTGGGGTATTGGTGTCAATGATGTGGGCAGGTGGTTCTGTTCTGATGTTCTAGGTACAAAGGCATTTCAAGACTGAATGGGTAAAACCAACTTTAAAGGGGTTAGGACGCAGAAGTTAAATGGGTAGGTTATTCTTGAAATTGAACAATCACAGGCTGCTTAGTATATACACCTAATTTTACAATTTTTAGTGCTCAGTAATTGCAATAATCAATTTACGAATGTTGACCAATTTCATCTGGCGACCCGGCTGCACTTCCCAAGTTAGTTGCACCGTGGGTCATGAACGCTTTCTCATTCTAGATGTGCCCGTGCTCGCCCCACCACGGTACGATCAAAACCTCTCGCGCGACTCGGCAACCCCAACGCTACTCTTGTCCCCCTCCCTGCATGCACCTGCAAGACAGTCGCGGACAATGGCTACCACAGCGAGTTCATCCGTGACAATCCCATCGTCGCTGCAGCTGGTTGCCGGCGGGTCACGGTCAAAATGACCAGCTTCCAACATCTTTGGATAACAATCGCTCTCGTCGCTGCTGCAATCAACGTCGAAGGCACCGACGAAGCGAGTGACGTCACATGCGTAATCGTCGCAAACCGCTTGTTCGAAACGCGGAAGGTAAATGACGAAGCTAAGGCACGAAGCGCCTCGTTAAGTTTGTGAGTGCGTGCAAGGGGACGTCATATGTTAGGCAGATAACGTCGCCGACACAAAAAACATGGCGGCCTTCTGGAATGAGGTGGATCCGAAGGTCCCACATACAAATCGATTTATCCACTGAAACTATCGCGCCATTCTGATAACGAATTTAGCGGAAGAATAGGAAAGTATGATGGGTCAAAGGGAAAACTAACAAGAGTCTTTAAGGGGCAATGAAAGAAGGAGAAAAGGGCAGTTAGCATTCACGGATTATACAGTGACCTCCATGATAGCTGCAAACTTCAAAACGAGTGCTTCGATAACATTCCAATAACGAAGCAAAATTGTGGCTGTAAATTGTGTTCATTGTCCACTGCAGTCACCAGGATGCCACTTCCTCCTCACTGTTACACTTCCTGGATGTCATGCCGCCTCAGTAGCTTCTAGGCGAAGCCCTGACCCACGGATCCCCATTCAGCGTGCGCTATTCTTCGGGCCGAGGTTTCTGCATTCCAGCGAAAACCCTTTGCACTAGAAGTGCCACGTAACTAAGGCTTTGACTTCATGTCACAAGAGCCCCGGGTAGCTAAAATGAATCCCGAGCCCTTTGTTGGTTTGGCACTTAATCCCCCACAATGCCTTACTCCCTCCCCATCCCTTTTTCCTTTGTGGGAACTTGAATGGCGATGTGGGACTATCCACCTACATGGGCAACATCCATGTGTATAAATGGATGGTTGAATACGACAAACTTTCAAATTGAGCTGAAACTTGCGCCACCTATTCGGGCATTCAAAAGAGACTCCCTACCGTTCCCACCTTGTTGGCGTCTATAGCCGGTGTTGTGAAAATCAAAGAGTCCACTACCTAATATAGAAGGCATCGTCAAGCGGACCTTTCGCCGTAAAATGAGCCGGAAAATTCTGCGCCTGCACACCGAACGTGCACCAAGTAGGTCAGTTTTACCGTGTGAAATTTCAAGGCATAGTACTCTTCTTAGTGAAAAACAAGGGAGCAAAAAGCTTGCCAAAGTCAAACTTGGGCACATTTGCAGACGACAGAGTTAGCGACGCCATTTACTTGTGGCGCCATCTCCCGACAGGCGCAGCAAGCAGACGACGCACTCTTTTGTCTGCTCGCTGCGCTTGTCGGGAGGTGGCGTCACAAGCAAATGGCGTCCCAGGCCTGTCCAAACAGGAATTGTGAGGCGACACGATTACGACAAGTCGTACGGCAGTCCGCTTTCGTCCTCTCTTTTTCCTGGGTGAGGGGAAAGTTCCCTCTGTCAAATTTCACCCATGTCCTCCACGGGGGCCCATGCTTATCACGTCGGTCCGGACAACCACTCACAAGCTCTGTTGCCTTTTGGTGAATCGCTCAAGGCCTCCGCTTGCTCTTCAGGTCCCGAAGACAGGGAAAGGGAAGGGCTGTGTTCGGAACCTTACCTAAATAGGTCCGAGCTACTCCTGCAGGTCGTGTCACGTGACAACGCAGATAGAGCGACGTTGGACGCCAGTAGGTTTTCAAATGCAAAGATGGAGAAAATTTTGGAACACGTCCCAGGATACAAGGACCTTGCAGAACAGAAGGACTGCATTGGCAGGTGGCGTGTGATGTCGAGTCTGACGAGCACTGAGGTCACCGGAAAGCGGTGGAAGCGAGGAGGAAAATCGTGATTTTGGCTCGGTGGTGTTCAAACAGACGTCGGACTGCCGGACGCTTCAACTTTTATGATTTTTGCTGGAGTTGCGTTGCCTCCACGATTTTTGTTGTATCCTGTTTGGACAGGCCTCAACTCTGTCGTCCGCGAAAGTGCCCAACCTTGACTTTGGCAAGTATTTTTGCTCCCTTTTGTTATGGGAAGAGATCTACGCCTTGAAATTTCACTTGGTAAAACTGACCCATTATACAGCGGAAGGTCCTATTGGGGACACCCTATAGAAAGCATTAAGGTTAGGTCTCTTAATAGTGATACTACTAAACACTGCGACTCGTTCTGGCACTGTGCAGAGCTCCCTGTGGCCGTTGACGTTTGGCCTGGCGTGCTGCGCCGTGGAGATGATGCACATTGCAGCTCCCCGCTACGACATGGACCGCTACGGCGTCGTCTTCCGCGCCAGTCCCAGGCAGGCCGATGTCATCATCGTGGCCGGCACCGTCACCAACAAAATGGCACCCGCCCTCAGAAAGGTCGGTCCCTTGTCCTTCTTTTACAGGGACCATGAATCTGTAGCCCCAGGACAGTAAACAGGATGCGCCCTGGCCGGCTGTTTTTTGGCGCGGCTCGTGGCCAAAATGGGCAACTTTACGAAGGCCCAACCACCGAACGATTCGACATCAGTGCTGCACCAGAATTTGGCGAGGCACGCGGAGATTCGAGCTCAAGTTGTCTTAGAGTTGTGAAAATCCCGCACGAGGTAGCGCCACTGTCGAACCAAACTTCATTGCCCAGGGTGTGTAGGAAGTATTCCCTAGTGGCCATAGCTGTCGCTTAGAAGTTAAAAAGTACCGAATCTGGGAAGAAAAAAACATTATACTACTTGGTTAGGACAGGCATGTTTTAAAATGAACGTTTGTCGAGAAATAAAATTTCCTTGCCCAATATTTGTGCTTTAATGTGAATTTTTTTTTTATTTGCGGGTGAAACCGAAATGTATTCTCGATGATAGCGTTGTTGGTACCCAACTAGTGTGCTCTCTGAAGTCCAGCGAACTCGAAGCGCACACTAGTTTGGGTACAAATGCTACCATCATCCCACAGGGGTACAATTTCGGTTTTGCCTACAAATAAAAAAAAATGTGTAATGTAACATTAAAAAAAAAAAATTGTTTTGTTTTTATAGACATTTTTTTTACTTTTCCTGACCAGATAGAAAAAACAATTTTTTATATTTTTTTATAGGTTCAGTGTTGTTTTAAGTTCAGTTTTGCCACTTTAGCAATCTTCCCACTAAATTTATCAGTTTCCAGTGTTACCTAGCAGGAGAAATTACCTTTTTGCAGGTGGCGGGATGTCCAGCGGTGTTTGAGTCATGTCAGCGTTTTTTTCTGGCAGTGTAAACGTTTACAATTTTCATTTTTCTGTTTCTAAATAGCTTAAGTTACGTGGTAAATTACATTTATGGGTAGTCATCTTTGCTTACGCGTCAGCAGAATTATGGTCAGTGTTAGCAGCACTTGACACCATTGAGAATACGTTGTACAAGTCTGCTAGATAAAATTCACTCAGTAAAATTAGCATAAAAATGTTTAAAAAGGAGGGCTATAATTTCAAACCTTGAGGAGATACTGGAAGTGGAAAGCGACGTCGGACAAGTCATGTAACTACTGCTGTAAAGCAGAACTTTCTGCAAAGCTCCTGAATTTGATTGCCAAAGCTTTGAAATGCCATTAGCTGTTCAACAAAAAATTTAAACAATGAAGGTGTACGTCAAGAGGCATGGAACCATTGGTAACAGCAAGATAAAGCAGTGGACATCGATCTTTGTATTGAAGCATTTTAACTCATAGAGCTTCCTTTTAGGGGTACTTGTATTTATAAAATTATTTCTAGCATGCTTGTACCAGCAACTTTTGGTTTTTGAGTTGGCAACTTTGCTGAAGTGTGTACAGACAGCAAGCATCTTCCAGATTACTTTCACACTAGTATCACAACTGTTGTTTATAATCGGTGTTTAGTTGCTTTATCCACAGCTCATGCTCATTGCATGCTGATGACATGCAAATACCTTCTATTTTAATAGGCCATTTTTAAAGCCCATCTCAAGCAATGTAAAAGCAGTACCCCTTTAAAGGAATACTCCGCAAATTTTTCTCAACTAGCCAAACTAACATTTTATGAATATGTGGGCTTTACTCTTCCCAACAAGCTGTGAATGCTGTAAACTACTTTAGTTGTTTCGCAGGCTTATATTTTGCGAATCTTGCGAAAGTTGTACTTTCGAAATATTTTTAGACACAAAACTTTGCTAGATTTGGCGTTGCCAAGTCTAGCATAGCATTCACTGCCATAAAGTGATATATCTGTGCATTTAATTTGTTTTCTCATACTTTTCATGTTGTAAAATTGTAAAATTTGCAAAAATTAACTCGTTTCCAGTATTTTAATGGTCAGAATTTCTCTTAAGAAAATGGCAAATGAAGCGATGCCAAAAACCAACATTTAAATATCTCCACGCTTTCCAGTGGTGCGACATCAGTGCAGAGACGAGCAGAGAAAACAATATTTCTTGCAAAAATGCTAAAGTGAACTTGCACAGCATTAATTTGACATTATTAAACTTCTTGTAATCATGTGGGAACAAGTTTCAACTGCCAAAATAGTGAACCTGTGCCTGCTGCTTGGCATTACTTTTGCAGCTGTGTGTTAAAAACAAAATTAATATATTAAAAATATTTTTATTTCAGATAGCTACAAATGTTGAAAGAAATGTGAATGGCTAGAGATTTTATTGGACACAGGCGTTTTGGGGAAGAGACTGCCCTCCTTGAAACGTGAAAACACCAGATTTGCAGAAAATTTCTGTATAAGGTTACTGGAGGAGAGGAGAGAGAGAAGAGACATCCAGGAGAACGAACGAGACATAGTGGGAAGCAGCACGCATGCATGGTCAAGACAAAAACAAAAATATATATAGCACACACGACAAAACAAACAAAGAAAAAAGTATTTGCCTTACTATCACTTTTTCCCCGTCGGAAGTAGTGAAACAGGAAAAAGAAAATAAAGTCGCTGCAGCAGGTAGCTACTTGGGGACCGTACGCATCACATCACACACGTTTCTATACTCCGTTTCGCCTTACGTCCGAGCGCAGCGGATGCTATGACTCATCGGAGCCAATCCAAGGCCGTGTGAGTGTCACGTGACCTTAGAGAGGGGGCACAGCAACGCGCGGAAAGCGTATCACGGGCTACGTCCACATAGCGGGATTGGCTAGGATAGCTCGTTGCGTCCAGACGTAAGATGAAATGGAGTACTATAGCAATGTCCTGGCAAAAAGGGTCACTTTGACTCCTTGTTGCCAGCTTCCCTTGCGTGGCTTCTTTGGGTCTTTTCGTGAATTCTTTGGACATTTCTGTTGTTTCTTTGGATTTCTAATAATAATAACCATAATAATATAATATATTATTTGCACATAAAAAGAACAACCCTGGGTGACGTGCTAGGCTGAGCAGGTAGGTGGAAACCCGTACGCAATGCGCTTGCTAGCCAGTCACCCAGGGGAAAGTGCTGAACGTGGGTGCAGATGGTGGGTCATCTTTGCAACGAAGACGACGACGCGGGTGTCCGGTTGCGCAGGTGTACGACCAGATGCTGGAGCCCCGGTGGGTGATCTCCATGGGCAGCTGCGCCAACGGAGGGGGCTACTACCACTACTCCTACTCGGTGGTGCGCGGCTGCGACCGCATCATCCCGGTAGACATCTACGTCCCCGGTGAGACCGCGTCGGCCGTCTTGGTGCGCCTCTGTTGCGGGTTTTGAAAGCCGCTCACCCGCTCGGAAGCCGTGGGGTCGTTCTCCTCCGGCCGCTCCGACTCTGGGGGAGAGTAAAGACGGTTGTCCCATGCTTCCGCAGCATGTTTACATTGAACCAGCAGATCACACCATAGACCATTCCACCAAGGGCTTTCTTGGCGGCGCCATCTTGTTTGACTGCAGAGCCATCTACACGCATCCGGGCATCTCGACGGAATCTTCGTGGTAAAAGAGGGAAAGGGCACGCGCCCAATCCCGACAGCAGACGACAAACCGGCCGTCCTCCTAGGGCATTTTGACTGATTCGGCGAGGTGGAAGGGTTTGGGCACGCGCCGTTCTCATCGTCTGTGCAGTTGTGGTGGGCTGTACCGCCGGAACTGCCCAAACCTGGAAGCTCATTTCCCTCTCTGCTTTTACCCTAGTGGAATGGTCTATAGTCAAGGCTTGTCTTTCGAATGCCCGGCCTCTGGCAAATTAATTGCCTTAAATTCTAATTAACTAGAAATGTTCGGGTTAGGTGGCACTTCCAGGTAAAGACTCGTGCCATCATTAAAATATGCCACAAAATACCATGCAGCGGAGTGGTAATCTTTGACAGAATAGTGAGGGTTAACGGCGATAATGCTTCTGTTTTCGCAGGCTGCCCACCAACTGCCGAGGCCCTGATGTACGGAATCCTTCAGCTTCAGAGGAAGATCAAGCGTATGAACACTGCACAGATGTGGTACCGGAAATAAACATCTAGTCGCTCTCGTGTAGACCCCCCAAACTCATTAGGCTCCCGTTTTTTAGCAGAGTTTGACAAATCTCATCCCAGTAAAAAAAAGAATATAGAATTCAGAGCTGTTTGTGTTGTCTTTTTGTGTCGACACACTCTAGTGAGGTGTGTTTCATTCACTCGCTCCGATGTCAAGAGAGTTAACACAAAGGAGTGTCTGCCATTTTTTTGCTTACATGTAAAAGGTTGTCATTGAAAATACTGATGCATTCAATGCTCTCCTCTGCAGTACCATTGACGGTAGTCAAGCTCGACAAGCTCAGTGTTTGTCACTATCTCCTATGCAGTGCCAATAGTTTCATCGTGCTGTGTCATGCAGACTACATTGATGCAAAAGGTGCATGGTAGCTCAATTCATTTCCAATATACTGGGTGTTCATTTTTAATTCTAACAGATTTATTTTAAAAAATCCGTAAAAGATGCACTGATACGGTTTGTGTAGGTGAGTTATACGGCCAGGGTACATTATGTGGGTGGCTAATCGTTGCGATAAGTCGGCTAATTAATTAAAATTCGTTAATTAACCTTTTAATTAGTGGAAATAAACATATGGTTCCAATTGGAAACTTAGAGAGCGTCATCGAAAACCACTAAATCAACTCTTTTTAGAACGACTTGAAGCTCGTGAGAAACTGGGGCTCAGCAAAGTTACCACTCGTGAAGCAGGCGCAAAGCTACAGTTGCGGAACGCGATAATGATCTAATCATCCGCGTTCCGCCACTGCTGGCTTTGCACCTGCTTCACAAGTGGTAACTTTGGCGCGCCCCGAGTTTCCCACGAGCTTCAAGTCGTTCTAAAAAGAGTTGATTTAGTGGTTTTCGATGACGCTCTCTAAGTTTCCAATTGGAACCATATGTTTATTTCCACTAATTAAAAGGTTAATTAACGAATTTTAATTAATTAGCCGACTTATCGCAACGATTAGCTACCCACATAATGTACCCCTGGCCGTATAACTCACCTGCACAAACCGTATCAGTGCATCTTTTACGGATTTTTTAAAATAAATCTGTTCAAATTAAAAATGAACACCAGGTTTAAGGATGACTGCAACAAAATAAAGTGTATTTTTAAACATCCTAATTGGGACAGGCATGTCACAAAACAATTATACCGCCAAAAACAAAATTTTTAACAGCAATATTTATTTCGCGAGACTGATTTTAGTTTGTGGCTATTTCGTCTGTTTTAAATCTCGCGCCACAAAGCTGGTATTATACGTCACATAGTGGCTGCATATACGTCACAGAGTGACGTATAACAGCCATTCTGCGCGTGTCGAAATAGCGGGAAATTCAAACGTGGAGAAGTTGTGACTCCGACTAAATTACGTCCTATGGCGTAAATATTGCTAGAAAAAAAATTGTTTTTTCGCGGTTTGTTTTGTGACATGCTTGTCCCAATTAGGCTGTTTAAAAAAACACTTTTTTCTTTGCAGTTACCCTTTAAGGTTAGGCCGCACACCCAAATCAAATGAGGCAGCACACGCTGCAGGCATCCTAGCCTGTAGTCATTTCAAATGTGCCTATTACTGCATCAGAACATACAGTAGACTCTCATTATTCAAACTCCAGGAAGCCGCGAATTTTCTTTGAATTATCAGAAATGCCATATGAGTATGATGCAGGATCAAATTATAATTTGTTGTATGGGTGGCTACACATTCAAAGCAGACATTTGATGGCTTCCTCAGCACAGGCCTCCTGTATCACAAGCAGGTATGCCACACATGAAATATTGGCGAGATGTATGACAAGCTTATTCATCCCTCAAGAATGTTGTCCATCGTGGACTGTTTAGACAGCACATGACACATCAAAACAAAATTAAGTTTGTTAACCCTTCAGAGTCACGAGTCGGGTGACCCCCGACAAAAAAATATTCAGGTTCTGGTCAAATGTCGGGGCTCCCCCGACAGGCCCATTTCTCCTTTGCGGTCAGGTGTCGGGCGCGCCCCGACAGTTTCAACTTGCGCCATCTGTCATCGGGAATGTAAAGTAGACTTTCTTAGTTTCTTCGCCCTCCGAAAGGTGTCGCAAATGACGCTACACATTTTTGTTTTTTTGCAAAATGCGCGGGCGGGAATGTTGCGCGCCCTTTTACGAGTTCAACAAGACAGCCTTTACTCCGTCCGCATTTTACGGAAAGGCATGTGACTCAAGTGACAGTGAATGTGATTTTAGCGGAGAAGACACCTATGATCCAAAGGAGGCCTCTGAGATAGTCTCTGATGAGTCCTCAGAGAGTGACGGTGACAGCACCGGGAGTAATGAGGAGACGTGCGCCGACGCCGTCGCTTCTTCAAGCTGGACACCCACCCTACTTGGATTCGGATCAAGATTTTGAAACTCACCGTTTTACAGTACAAAATTCAGGTTTTACAGTACAAAATCCAGCTTGCATCACTTTTGCATAAACTAATTCTGACCTGAGGGGCCAACAAGGGGAAAACTCACATGACCCCAAAAGGTTAATCCAGCAAGGCCCGTTGAGTGCGCTTCTACTGAGCACCGGAGCACTGCGGAGAAGCAACACCCGCGGAAGTGAGCTCCGCGGGTGTTGCTTCTCCGCAGTGCTCCGGTGCTCGAAAAGAAGCGTACTCAACGGGGCCGCGGAGAAAAGGTACGACTAGCGATCATTATCCCTGGAGAACGGAAAGAAGGGGTACAAAGGACAAACACAAATCTCCAATTACACGGCTAGGTGATTGGTGAGCGACAGAAAAACTTTACCTGGTCCTGGTATCGAACCAGGGACCTCTTTGTTCCTCATGGAGCACTCTACTAACTGAGCTAACCAGGAGCTAGACGTTAGTAGAGCGAATGGGTTTTAACAGCTGCCAAACACCAGCGAGGGTGAACGGCCTGCATTTTAAGGTTATGATGATAATGCAATTAATCCCTGGTTCAATACCAGGACCAGGCGGATTTTTTTAGTCGCGCTCCAGTCGCCTAGTTGTGTAATTGAAGATTTGTGTTTGTCCTTTGTCCCCTTCTCCAGGGATTATTTTCTTATCCAGCTCGCTTGCACTCTTTGCATTAATTGCATTCTCATCAAAAGTCTGTATTGCAAGAAAATGCCGTTAGAATTAAGTGGCTTATAAATACATTAAAAACATACCGGGACAACCAAAATTTTTAACCTTGTTTGAATTAACCAGAAGTACGAAATATCTGAGCTTGAATTATAGAGAGCCTACTGTAATTGGCAACAGTCACTATCTGAAAATTGGATTTCCTGGACTTCAGATGCAGTGTTGCGTAGCTCGGGCCAAATCGTTTTTCCCTGTTGTGCACTGTTCCAACTTTTCTGGAGAATGAAGGAGTGTCCCCTGCGATTTCGGGAAAGCTTCAAACAACTGGCAACAATGCTTTTAAGCACCAATCTTTCGTTTTTTTAAATTTTATTCTTAGTTTCTAGGCTAGGTGGCGGGAGCTACTGCCCGTTATGAAGAGTACAACCGTTTCCATCCATCCATCCATCCACACGGCTTAACTCTTTTGTTACTCTGAAACATAGCTTAGTTTGTGGCCCTGGTGGCCACCACCTCCCACGTTCCTCCCAAGTCTGAATGTACCACTTGAACAATGCAGCCTGTTTGCAATGCCTCGCAATTAAAATTTTTTTGCACCTGGCTGCAGTGAAATTTGGCCGTACATATGCCACCAAAAACTAGGCATCGCACGGAACAGTTGGAAGTTAACGGTAAGCAGCAGAAAAAGCCAGAAATGCACAAAAAATCAGCATTGTATTCATACATTTTTGCTTCGGAGACACAGTCCCCAAAACTCCGTCATATTCCGTTCTCTCCCACCTTACCCGTTAATTTAAAAACCAACCTAAAAGACCCCCCCCCCCCCGAAAAGTCATTCATGTAGCTGCCGCAGTAGCCGAAGCTGCAGCCGGCTCTCCGTACAGCGTCTCGAAGTGCTTCACATACTGTTCGCAGTGCTCCCCCTTGGCAAACTCTGGCTTCCCCTCAGGGCCACGTTCCTATGCTCAAAGAACTTGAACACTGCGTAGAACACGGTGTCGTCGCCGTGGCTCCTCGCCGCTTCCAGGAACTTGCGCGCCGAGATGGCGTCGGTGCCCCTGTGTTCTGAACGAAGCGGATCGCCGAAAGAACCTTGTGCTGTGATAGCAACACCTCGACGATCTCCCTCGTTTGCCGTCCCGAGACGCTTCAGCATGTCGAGCGCCAGCTGCGTCGCAGGCGGATACAGCGCGTGCAGCGAGAGCAGCAGGCAGGCAAGCGGCTTCGTGTCCGTCAAGACGTGATACTGCAGGAACTGGTGTAGCTGGTGGAAGCGGCGGTTCCGTACGAGGACGTTGATGAGGAGCTCGTTGAGGCAGTACGGCACTGCAACACGGTGCTCGACGAGCGAGCGGATGTACTCTACGAGCGTCGAGACCACGAAGTGGTGACGGTCTTCAGCTTCGTCGGCGAATCCGGGAGAAGACGTGCGCGTACATGTCTGACGGCTCGACGCAGCCTTCCTTCGCGGCGAGCTTGTCGAAGACGTCTGCTAGCTGTTCGAGCGGGAGCTCGCTTCCTTGGCTAGCAGACGACGGCAGACGCCCAGCAAGACCTCCTTTGAGTTGGAGCGTTGGAGCAAGAAGTCGACAAGTTTACGTTTGTCGTCGAAGTGTGCCAGTAATGGTTCGAGGCTGAGCTGGACGTACCACAGGCACCGATTTTAGCGTCAATCACGATGTTCGGCTGGAACACGACCCAGTTCAGGGAGTACAGCTCGTAGCTGACCTCTTCGAGCGAGTTGTTCGGGACCATGGGTACCTTCAATTTGAATGGTTTGATCGGGGAAGCCGGTACAACCGGTCTGTGGTGGCTCACAAATCCGTCGCTGATGCCGGGTATTCTGATGTCGAACAGCATGGAGCGCTTCGAAGCCTGGTGGTGCACGATGATGAGGCTGTCGACGACGTTCACGGCGAACCTGCCGCTCGTGTCGAGTTTGAGGAGGTCCGTCTTTCTGGGAGGTCCCTCCTTCTGGAGGGTATAGACGACGATTTCGGCGCCGGCGCCTCCGGCCGAAGTTCGAGCCTGGTGACGCAGCACTACGATGGCGCACTTGCCATAGAGAACAGCCGCCGTGACGTCCCGTTCCAGCAGACACACTCGCGGAGGCTTGGGGATGATCGGGAGGTCCACTTCGAATTTGGGTAATCGCGTCGCGATGCCCGGCTTGAACTGGAACGGGTGTAAGATGTTTCCTAGGGGTCCGGAGGACAGTATCAGCAGACACGACGTCGGCTGGTAGACGAACCAGTTGACCTGTAGGCTGTACGTTTTGAGCGCGCGGAGCGTTCGCTTTTCGGCGCTCACCTGGTAAAGTTCGATGCCGTGATCGGTGACGAAGACGATCTCGTTCACGCACGTCCAGGCGAAACCGAGGATCTTGGTGGCTTTTCCCTTGCAGCTCTGCGAGTATTCGACGCTGTCCACGCTGCCCGAGAAGTTTACGAACTCGACGGACTTCTGGCTACGCTGGATCGCGAGGATCTTGAGGTCCGGGGAGAACTTAACAGAAATCACGTCGCCCTTGTCGTCCATGCTGAAATCGGTCGATTTGGAGTCGTCCGGACCCTTGACGACGACGCCCGTCGCGCCGCCCGACCGCACCGCGAACACCTGCTGGTTGGCGTCGTCGAAGAAGACATTGGTGATTTTGCTGACGGGCTCGAAACGGATGGGGTTGGAAGAAAGTTCGAGGAAATAGCCTTTTTCGTCTGCCATCGCGAAGATGCCCCGCTCGCACCGCTCCTCCGCTCATCTGCTACGGCTGTGCGCGGAACTGAAGCGCCATTATGAGACGTTTATCGTAACTGCTGTCAGGACATATTAGCGATATTATTTAGTAGTGACATAAAATATGGAAGTAGTCTATTATTTTTAATAATTGAAGACTTAGTTCAATAGATCAGCATTTTTATTTTACGGTGTCACAATATTTGTGTTACGACCTTGCGTACCATGGGGACTCGTTTTAGCAGTTTTAGGTTGTTATTTATGCTAAAGAAGGAAGCACAGATGTTACCCTTATTATGAGCTAGGTCCGATGATTTACTGTGGTAGTTATATAAAAAAGAAAGTTATATGGGCCTATTTCCAAGTTTCGAAGCAGTGTCAGTGTTTGGTAAGCCGCGTGGAAAGCGGACAACATTGTGCGGCAAAATGCAGCCGCCACTCCGCCAAGAAAATCAGGGTGGTGAAAAATTAGCGATGGATCAGCTCGGTAAGTGATCTTCATTCCGAATTCGAGTCGAGACCGCAGAAACCAGCGGGACGGTCTTGGGCTCCCCGATCGCTCTTTAATCCCGGCAAACGTCCGCAGGCAACTGGATCGATTCGACCAGGCGTCCACGCGAAAACCAGGACCGAGGAGGAGCTTGATCTCGGGGACGACTCCGGCCTTCGGCGGCGGGTCTTTGCCGTCGCCTCCCTCAGCCAGGGCTCCTCGCAGCCCAGAACGCTGAGATTGACGCTATGCACGAACCGGAATCATCGACGGGGTGAGTAGTGAAATTATACCAAACGGAAATCACCCCCCACTACCCCCTTTTGTGTGTGCGTGTGTTTGTAGCTATCGGTCTCTTTTCTCTTTGTATTTTATTTCTTGCTCGCTGGTTGGCCTCTCGCAAGCCTCCATCGGCGGCGCAAAGATGGCTGCCGCTGGTTGATCTAGCCCCGACCTGCCCGCGACCGACCGTAAAATCGAGATCACGCCGCGGAGCGACGTCGTCGGCGGTTCGCAGCCTCACGGAACGATCCGCAGGCTTTCTGACGACTACGACGAGCTGAAATTCAGGCCCGTGCAAACGCAGAGCGACGCCAAGCCGCCGAATCAATGCAGACTCCGTCGCCGCCGCTCCAAGTCGCCTCGTCGCGGGCGCCCTGGCGTTTTCGGTCGAGGTGCGTCCCCTGCGTTATCCTGAGCTTCGGCGCCGCGCCGGTCGTCTCTCGAGGGTCGT
Source organism: Ixodes ricinus (assembly GCA_037355805.1). Lineage (NCBI taxonomy): Eukaryota > Metazoa > Arthropoda > Arachnida > Ixodida > Ixodidae > Ixodes > Ixodes ricinus. Next base: position 82,321 of record JAZHYW010013421.1, read on the forward strand.
TCGACGGCGTTCGCGGCTCCCGATCGCGTCTGTAACCCTAATAGCGCAGCCGGCTTTGGTTCGAACGGCTGTCGCGGTGAGCGGACGCGAGGCCATGTTCCCAAAGGCATCGGCACTCTCCGCGCTGGGAAAGGCGTCGGAACTTGTCCGACTCGGCGGCTTGCCTCATCGGAACAATGGCAGGCGCGCTGTAGCGTAGGTTCGTTAGATCATTTCGTCGTTCGTGTTCGTCTGCGTTCCGATGGCGTTGAAGACGGTGTTGTATTGTGGGCTGCGGTGATGTGATCCTTTTAAACGTTCGTGGTGTTTCGAGGTACAGATTTCGAGCAGATCGATTCTCTCGGAAGGGATCGGGCGTTGTTTTCTGTCGCTTATAAGCTGTTTTTCCTTTCTTCTTTTTTACGTATGAGATTTAGGTTTCATGTTGGATTGGGACACTCTTTGATGTTTAGTTGGTTTTGAATCGGCAGGGGATCGTCAGTTCGGTGGCGGCGACGGCAGCATCTTGATGGGTCCCCCGTTTTGTGTTTTTTTTTCCTCCGGCAGTTTTTTGTAACTCGGTATATGTCTCGCGCGCAGCCAGCCGTCTTGTTCTTCGAGCAGGTTCCGTGACGTTGCTAGAACTGGACGAGTTCGGCGATAAAAACCAACAAAAATTCACTCCACAGAGTGCAGGTGTTCATGCAAAGCATAGCATTTGTACGCACTTGCTGCCTTTTAAAACTGTGTGAAAATGAATCCTTCTCAAGTCGCCCATAATGTTCACCAGCAACAACGAAAAAAGACCAACCTATACTTCGTTTGCATATGTTCTGTGTTGTGCGGAATGTTTGGTATTGTTTGGTACAAATGAGGCAAGCATTAGGCAGCCAGCATCATGAGCTGAATGTTGTTAACCCATGTTAACCAGTCAAGCTAATTACACTGTCAGTAATCTGCCAACCTGCACAGCTCATCCCTTTAGTTTTCGTAAGGGCCCACACAATCTCTAAACAACCTGTCAGCGTCGTGCTTGTCTCCCACAAGGATTTTGTTTGTCCAATTTTCTACGAAATGTGAGAGTGTCTTATACCACATGTTTTCTTTATTTTCAACTTCGGCGGCGTGCTTTGCAATACACCTTGCTCTGTTTCACTTTCCTGTCACCAGACAGCACCAACTTTCAGCTTTACACTTCAACGGGCAGTACTTTTTTTCTCCACTAGATGGCGGAAGAGTAGAGTAACTGTATCTGCCTTGCTCGTGGAGCGGAGTCGCAATGATCTCCCGTTTTGATCCTTGGAGCATTGCAGGAAGCAACCGTCGCTCTTGCAGGAGCCACGGCCACGTGTGACCTTTGACAACTTTGATGTGAATGATGCGCGTCAGCAACCATCTCCCTTAGAAGGACGCATGTGACCCCAAAAACACTTTATATAATTTTGTGCATGTGACCCTTTAGGCCAGTGAGGAGTTGACAATGAAAGAAAAAGGAATGTGATGCTTTGGTTGCACCATTTAGTCACTTTACGAAATAGAGCTTTCTTTGAAGCTGAGGGCCACCAAAGTTAATCAGAATCACGTGGCATATGGCCGTTAAAGGGGGACCAACAGAAATATTCTTCCGCCTGGCGGAAAGTCCTTCTCGCCCTCTTTCTTTCCCTTTCTTTCTTGTATTGTAGCACGGCGAGCCGAGGGGAAAGGTCCCCTTTGCGCCGGCTTCTTCTGAGAGGATAAGCCGAGAAAATCCCCATTCTGACCGTCGGGCAGTGGGTGGGACAGCAGTGACCTCGTGACTTACAGGTATCTTCAGCTCCTATCGCGTAATCTGCCCTTTTTCTTTCTTTTTTTTTCTTTTGGCGCTCGCCAAGCTTAGCTTCTCGGGTGTAGGTTTTACGGAGCTGCAAGGCTGCGCCCTCGCGGTCACCGAATTTGAGCTGTCGAAGTTGTTTGATTTAGCCCGTGGCAAAGTAAACGCATACTTGGGAGATGCGATGCATCCCCGCACCCATTGAAGGAACGTTTCATAGATATTCTCGGTTGATCAAGGAGTTCAAAAGACATGCTCGAGATAGTGGTGACTCGAATATGTAAGGATGACTTTCATGTTCACAAAACATTTCATCTTCAAAAAACGGTTTCTCACGCTCAAACCTGCCTCAAATCGGGATTGATGGAAAAGAAAACTATGTACCAGGTGCGGGCATCTTGTAGAAGGTTTCTATTTTTTAGCAGCGAGCACAAATTATTGTGTGCGTAATTCACACTAATGATGGCTAACGAATGTAGATGACATTTATATTTACACATCCCAACAACCACATGAGGTGACAAGGCAGCAATGGTGTGTGTCGACTACTAAAATTTTTAGTGGATCGTTTTTAGATCTTGGACAACCGTACCAATAAATAAGCTATAACCTTTCTGTAAGCACTCTTTATCGAGTGCGGCTGTCGAAAGCATGTTGTGTTATAGTTCTACGCTGCTTAAATTTGTGCTGCCACTTTAAATTATTTTTGAAGCATTAAACATAAAAAAGTTAATCAAATGTAGCCAATTTTTTTAAACATGAAATGCATTTGTAATTTGGCATTGCAAACACATTTTAGGTAAACTGCCACACAGTTAGCACGCAAAACTATCGCCGGTCTTTCTAGTTATGTTTTCTTAGAAGTGAATGATGTTTATAAAACTGTTAATGCAAATATCTAACCTAAGTGGCAGAGCTCAGTGCTAGACAATACATGTTGCTGGGCAGAAATAATAAAAAGCGCCGATGTCACGTTCGGGCTAACAGTGCCACGTAATGTACGCATACCGCTACAATATCAGTGCAAGCATCATTTGGCATTGGATTTATTACACAATTTGTTTTAATAAATGAAAGGTTTCAAGAAATCGTCACAGCGCCTTGATTATCACAGCTGACAACGAGTCACACTCATTAACGGCTTTGGCTTGCTTTATCAAGTCATCAAAAGCAGTCATCTCCGTGGTTTCAGAAAAAGTGAGATTCAGGCTTCGTCGGAGATTGCTACGGTTACACACGTACGCTTCTTCAGTTCCATCTCGCATACGCTTTTTGCTCAAATAAACAGGGGCATCTGACTTATTGCTCACCTTGGCCTTTAGCGCGACTGTTAAGTTCTGAAACAGACAAAGCAAAAGTGATTTAATTAACTCAGGATTTTAGGTTGAGCGAAATATTTACGATGTTCGAGGTTCCCTCAGTCGTCTTTTGTATTCGATTTCCTCTCCCCTCACCACCACTTCCTTTCCTCCAAATAAACAACCTAGATTATTTTATGAACCACCAGTAATAGAGCGTACTCGCAAAATGTCTATTTGGCGTAAGGAAGGCCTTCTTTTAATGTTCGAGCAATGAACTGGTCTTCTTACTGTGCGTGACACAGCTAGCACGAACACAATATTGACATTTTTACGCTAGGGCCATGCAGAATTTAGTGTTTAGGAACAAAATGATGCCTCGTAAGTTGGTGCCCAATGGAAGCACTCTTTACCGAATTGCTTGTATAAAAATAAATAAACTTTTTAACTATAAAAAGAAATAACACCACTTTTTTTTTTTGGGGGGGGGGGCACTTAAATTTACTGATTTACTCCGTTACCGTTGATTGTGTAGCGGTATGCGTACATTACGCGACTGTTAGCGCAAACACGACATCGGTGCTTTTTGCTATTTTCCCCAGCAATGTATTGGCTCGCACTAAAATCTACCGCTTAGGTTGAATACTCGCATTAACAGTTTCCTGAACATCTTCACTTCTAACAAGAAAAAAAAAAGTGGGAAACACCGGCGATCGTTTGTTCGTGCTAAGTGCGTGGCATAGGGTACCCAAAAGTTTTTTTACAATGTTAAATGCAATTTTGTGTTATGTTAAAAAAAATTGTCTGCTGTTGCTTTCTGTGAGACACCGCAAATACTTCGAAGTGGCGGCCCGTGCTATGGTACCAATACAAGCAACGTTGAACCATAACACGACTCGCTAGACTTGCCAAAAAGGGCTTTAATATTGTATTTTCCGCTCCATAGCCGCACTCGATAAAGAATGTTTACAGCGAGTCTAGCTTACATTCGTTGGGGTACAGACCGTACGGTTATCGAGGTGGCTAAAAGCGATCCACTAAAACTTTCTAATATTGACATCCACCCTTGATGCCCTCTCACCTCAGGTGGTTGTTGGAATGTGTAAATAGGAATTTCATACATTTCGCCGGCCATCATGTTCTGCGAGTTAGGCACACAACAGGGCATTTTAGTAAATCATTTTCAAAGGTCCGCTACCACTTCAGGCGCCTGCTTCAGAGAATGCATCGAAGTGGCAGTGCGAGTTCCCGTTAAATATAGCGTGGCCTGAAAACATAGTCTGGTAAAGTTTTCCAATAATTTGTGCTCGGTGCTAAAAACAGAGATCTTCTACAAGATGCCCGCACCTGGTACATAGTTTTCTTTTCCATCGATCGCGATTTGAGGCAGGTTTGAGCGTGATAGGCCGTTTTTTTTTTTTAAGATGGAATGTTTTGTGAACATGTAAGTCATCCTTACATATTCAAGTCACCACATCTCGAGCATGTCTTTTGAACTCCTTGAACAACCGAGAATATCTATGAAACGTTACTGCAATGGGTGCGGGGATGCATCGCATCTCCCAAGTATGCGTTTACTTTGCCACGGGCTAAATCAAACAACTTCGACAGCTCAAATTCGGTGACTGCGTGGGCGCAGCCTTGCAGCTCCGTAAAACTCGTAAAACCTACACCCAAAAAGCTCAACTTGGCGAGCGCCAAAAAAAAAAAAGAAAAAAGGGCAGATTACGCGATAGGAGCTGAAGATACCTGTAAGTGACGAGGCGCTGCTGCCACACCCATCGCCCGTCGCTCAGAATGGGGATTTTCTTGGCTTATCCTCTAAGAAGAAGCCGGCGCAAAAGGGGACCTTCCCCCTCGCCTTGCCGTGCTACAATACAAGAGAGAAAGGGAAAGAAAGAGGGCGAGGAGGACTTTCCGCCAGGCGGAAGAATATTTCTGCTGGTCCCCCTTAAGCAGTACTTGCAATTGCATCATTCCTATTAAAAGGCAGCAGTTTGGTGACCCCCGTTTTACTGTCCCTCTACAATTTTCACAAGACTGCATTTCAAGGGGTACCCAAACTAAACTTGCCACTCTGGTCTCCGCTGAAACATGGACCATGGTGTGTGTGAGACCGTGTCGGAAGCTTAAATCTCTCGGTGGAAAACGAGACACGACATGTGTTAAAACTAATAAATATGATTATCGAATCCCGTCCAGTGGACACCTCGCCTTTTGAAATGTCATACTCTCGTTTCTCTTGGCACTAATAACTTGACAAAGCAGCCATACGCACAAACGCAGAGAAGCAAGAATGTGTGGTCGTTTCACATCTATGGGCATTTGAACCTTTAAGACGGTGACATAGCGACGCTACCAAGTGACGAAGCTCATAACCATGCCAGCATTGTTTTGTACCGACCTAGGGTGTCACTGACGTGCCAATACAGAGCTCACGTTTTGGTGAACTTTGTTGGAGCGCCCGCGAGGTTTGGGGATCTGAGCTAAATGTGACACAGTCCGTTCATAGTGTCGTATTATCGTTTCTACATACTAAGGGTGGACTCCGTGCAAAAAATACCCCGCAAGCAGGCAGCAAAGTTCGCCCGGTGGCATTTGTTCTGCGCGCGGCATTGGAGCGGTGGCTGTTGATGCTGCGCGCGAAAAGAATGTGCCGTCGAGGGAAGTTCGTTGGTCGTCCACCGCACATTCGCTCCGTGGGCTCTAGCTTCGTTTCAAGCATGCCATTTAGATTCCTATTTTCGTTTCAGAATCTCTTCGATTACCGAACATCACGTTCCGTCACAGCTCCACTTTCGTAGTCTCGTTTTTCTCTACAGACGCACCTGCTGTTAATTTCTTCTTTTCTCTACTGTTGCAATGACAATCTGAGTTTATTAGAGATTATTGATGGGGCATCCTAAAGGTAATTGCTCTTCATATTTCAACAAACAAGTCGAGAGCATTTTCGTTGATACCCTACATTTAGAGTTGTGTATACGGAGAGTTTGGTGAGGCGCGGGCAGAGCATGGGCGTTCACCAGACGCAGAAAGTGGGCTTGACATGCCCTCTTGGCCAACCAGAAGCCGAAAAGAATCCCTAGCGGTGGTAGCGAGAAACTGTTTTAATCAAAGGTGTATGTTCGTATACAGTTTTAATAAGTGCGTAAGAGTGAAGTGTAATAACCCTTCATGGTTGAAAATAGGGTGCACGTGATGTTTCGATCATGATCATGCAGAGAGATGTAAGAAACAAATGCGTCGCTCAACTTTGTTTTGCTCGGACAGGGTGTGACCCTTTGGACGGCAGATTCCCAACCCTCGGCACCTGGCGTATGGATTCTGTTGATCGTTCCGCTAGTCACACTCTTCCATCATAAGTTTGGATGACCGTGATTGAAACATCACTTTTTTTATTAGCATTTTTTTATTTTATGTTTTACTGAAACTTTTCTTCTAAACTGGATGACCGTGATTGAAACATCACTTTTTTATTAGCATTTTTTATTTTATGTTTTACTGAAACTTTTCTTCTAAACTGAATTTTACAAGCTCCGTCATCCACATTTAGATACACGTTTGCAAAATGTGTAAATAAAATAAAATAAAACCTTTGTAGCAAGTTATGTTTTTGTAATCTAATTTTGTTTTAGAAGGGTTTAGCTGCACTGTGCCATGTGTGCGCGGAACCTTGAGAAGAATGGGGAGGGAGAGGGCAATTTAAGCCGTACGCAAACGGCATTCGGAGTATTGAGACAAAACAACAGGCGGGGTCGAACAAGCAACGGCGAGGGCAAAGTTATTTTGCTAGAGTTTGTCCGTGCCCCTTGGCCTCACCTGGTGTCTTTTCTCTCTTAGCTTTCTTGCCGACGCGAGGGACCCTGCTTAATGCGATCGTCTTTGTTCAACTCTTGCGTGCAACCAAGTGGCGCTTCTTCCAAATGCAGATGCAACACTCCTCAGGGCAGCGCTTCAGTCGTAGCAGGATACCATGACCACCAATACCACAAGTATGTGCTGCTGCCGCATTGTCGCATGTGAAAGTTGCATGCCAAAGCTGCATGCAAAAGTTGCATGCAGAAGTTGCCATCACCTGTCACCGGCTAAACTGAATCTGACAGACGCGGGCAAAAGAGGGTCTTACTAAGTACCGTCTCTTGTTCTCTTTGTACAGTTGTCGAGAACAGTGCTGCTTGTTTAGTTTTAAAATCAACTTGTCCTCATTCTTGCTTAAAAAATATTTGAGCGTCTTTCTCTTTTTTTCTTTTGCTCGTACACTGCATGGGATTTTGTTGTTGCTGTATTCATAGACAATGACAGGGTATGCAGGGCATCCCTTTCGTCTGCACCCCACGTAAGGGGGCTGGCTTTTATAATACGCCAGCAACACGTGTGCGTGGTCGGCGCTCGCGTTCACTTCACGCACCAGTGACGATTTTGTACCATTTCGGTGTTGGGTAAAGTACAGCTAAAAAGTACTCGAAGCAAAGTACAAAATAAATGAGAGGTTACATGCTTCAGGTAAGGTAGTAGGTACGCTATCCCGCAAAGACGACGGGTGCCGTGACTACGCACCTTAGGTGCTGCTTGGTTGGCTCCATCGGATCATTCTGTCGGACCATTTGCTATGGACCTTTCCACCCTCCGTCGCATGGGCGCTACCATCTTGGAATCACGTGACGCGGCCACCATAAGGTGGCTTTAACTCATCGCTCCTCTCTCCCCTCCGTGCCCTGGCGAAAGCGTTGTATTTGTGTTTTTTCGTCGCGTTTTACCACACTTTTTTTCCTTGCTTTGTGAAGTGTTGTCTGATACTTATTTTTAGTACCTAACTGCATGCAATCATTATGTGCAGAACTTCTGCACTTGATTTTATTGCACGTTTTGACTAGTTGCATTGTCCGCATACTGGATAAGTGTGAGGAAAGGAATCAGCGTTAGCACTCGCGCCATTTGAGTATTTAGATCACTCTAAATAAGACACATGAGGGTTGAGAGGCCGATTATTTAAGACAGCACAGATTTGCTTAATTGATAGTGGCACAATAAGAAGCGCAAGGTATATTTATAATCACGCACTTATGATCTTAAAAAAAGAAGGCAAATATAGTCAACACAAAAAATCGCCATGTGTTTTTTTAAAGCATCGTGCTCAGCCTTCATAACAGATCCAAAACAGTTGCTTCTGATTAGATGGGGGAATAATTTCAGCGCTATAAAAATTCGCTTGATCTGTTTGTTTATGAATTTAAATAAACTATACCCTGTGCTCAGTCTCATGTCTGCACAATTTTCTCAAGATATCCAATTCAATTAATTTATATAGGCACAAAGGGTTGGGCTCCCCGGGTGAAAACGTGTCAAAGACAGCTTGTGAGTGCCTGACAAAAGCGCCTGAGACATGCAGCATGTGATGCCGAAAAGAAGCCGTCTGCATGGAAATCACTCGAGTGCAGCGTTTTCGACGCCGGATTTACTCTTGACGTCGCGTAAAAAGCGTATCTGTTAAAACAAAATATCTGTCTACCCATATCCATGAAGTGGTGCCTGGCATTTGACTTGAGCCAGCCAAGCTTGCTGGATGTCAATTCTTTTGCGTCCTTTAATTATATTTCGCAGATTATATGGAAGACAGACAGTCAGTACTTCAATTGGCGGGTTTGTCACTTATCTCATATTCTCAATACGTTGTAAGGAAATGTCCGTATAACAAATAGTTTCTTAAAGTAAACATTGTGAAATGCTGCTAAGTAATACTTTGGTAGAGCTGATAGTTGAAAAAAGTCCTTCTTGGGCTAGGATGGGCCATCCAAACATCTCTCGGATACGTAATTTCTTTAGAGAAGCCGATGGAGACAATATCGCTTCTTTTTGCATTCCATGAATGGTACCTGGCACCACTTCATTGAATGCAGATGAACTTGTTCATCTGTTCTATGCGATGCAGCACATTGTTAGTGAGGTTGTCGACCTGCTTTTTCACTGTGCCTCCATGCATTCATCTCTTCATTAGTTAATTTGTACGAAAATTAGTATCAGCGGGTCCCCCCTCCCCGTCACACAGCATTTTGTCATGGGCGGGCCCCTCTAAATCAGAATCCTGGCTACGTGCCTGACTGTTTCATTGATTCTGTACCACAAGGGATACATTTATATCACAAAACTAGGCTCAAAAAATAAATAACATACCAACACAACTGCGAGCCCGCTGAAACCGGAACCTACTGAAATTGAAGCCACCTTATGGCGCCGTGTGTGTCAGTGCCCTCTGTTTACCGGTCAGGTAACTACTAAGATGAAAAGGTCTATAGTAATGGTGGAGATTTGTGTCTCATTTCATAGAATAAGAGGAACACAAAAAAAGGCCGAACAACTCTGCCATGTGAAGGGTGGTGAAAGTGCCACTTTCGTCAATGCCCTTGCATGGCACTACCTGTCACGATGACCTTTTATGCGATATGTAACGTGTAAATATGATCCGTACGTCAATTCGGTCACGCCTACTTGTTCCGACAGGAATAGGCTACTACGGTGACGATGCAAGTATCGTCACCGTAGTAGCCTATTCGCGACTGCAGCAGAACGGATGGCACCTAGCGGGAAGACTCTGAACTGGCCGGAGCAGGCCTTTCGCGACTTCTGCTTGTCCCTCGTGGCTTCCATGATTACGCGTTGTCGGCGGTTGGCGCGGTGAAACAGTTGTCCCGGTTACTCTGTCGTCACTGCCGTATCCACGCGCTGCCCAGTTCGCTCCGAACGCAACCTACGCAACCGCGCGAACAAGTCGTTGCGAGTTTATCAACGTCCATCATCACTGCAGAAGGACAGTAGGCAGTCCTTTCATCGCCTCCCGAAGAAGGCCAAGCCTTGAAAAGCCTGCTTATGCCAACACATCGTAGCGAACAAAAATCGGGGGCAAACTGTTATGAGTTTAATGTTTGCCCACTGAAAGCCGAGCGTTGTGCGCTGAGCTGGCACATGGCGCGGCACGACCTGTTTTAGACCGCCAAATTGCCCGATAGCGGCAACCGCTATAGGTTGCTGGCGTCGCAAATAGCTTGTCGACCAAACTCTACAGAAGCCACCTCATGCCGTGCTTTCAACTTTACTCACTGAGAAGATAAGAGTGGCATTGTGTTTCCTTGTTCTTCTTTATTCTTTGTTGCCTTCTGCCGTGCTTTGGCTGCGCGGCAGAAGGCAACAAAGCATCATCGAAGGTATTAAGGTTATGCTGGAGGAGAGGCAATTAAAGGTTCTCACTGCCGCTCTTTCACCCTAGTAACGACGAAAATATGACAGTCTCTCTTGTGCATAATCCATAAGTTCTATTACAGCGATTGTTCTACAAACATTTCTCTTTAAAGGGCAATGCAACGATTTTTGTACTTTACGCAGATACCGCTTGGAACGATTCCCCGACGTTAATGACCTATAAAACGTGCATCCGTTTTTCGCCATGCCGTAGATGTCGTAGAAAGAATTAGAGAAAAACAAGCAGCGTTCATATCCCTCAACTTGCAGCCATGCGTGGGGTTGGCAAAGCACAGGACCCGCACAGAGTTTCAGAAATTGTTATGGTTCGGCTATTGTCGTCATTGCAGCAATTGGACACGGGCCACTACCCGGTTGCTTGTCAAGCTATTGATTACCACAAGCCCAAATCGAATGCTCGCGCGATGCTTGGGTTCATTCTATGGGCCACATTCAAATATTGTCACTAGTGGGTACTGTGACCCCCAGCTACCACATGGAGCGAAAGCTCGCAATGCAGAACCCAGGGATCCTGGGTTCAATCCTCACCCCTGCCCGTTACAATCTCGATGAGCATCATACATATGTGCGGTCGTGTATCACTACTGCGTGGTGCGCGTTAAAGACACCAGGCTAGCAGTTGTACCGCACTGGCTAAATTGCTCATCTACAGTTGAGAGACAAGTCGCCCGTCGAGCAGACTGACTTCACACTGTATAAACATACCCACAACTCAATTTTGTGAGGTACAAATACTTTTTAGCACAATCTTTCACAATGCCCTTTCATTCCCTTATTCAGTGTTTTTTTAAACTGGTATGCATTGCCCCAGGGGTAATTGGGGGTGCAGCAGCTCTTTGCTAAAATACATTGAATAAAGTCAGTTGGCCACAGAGTAGTTGGTTTACTCTGCTGTGACAAATTTTTTAACAGTCAACTTTTAGGCACTTATTTGCATCGGCCGCAATTACTTCATTTAGAGAAATAGCCAGATGAGCGATGTGTCGTCTGTTTGCATTTCTGTTGAGAGTAAAATATCCCTCCCGGTGTTTATTCAGAGTAGGCAAAGCATTGATTTGTGATACAAATTTAACAATACCAAATTTGGGTAATGTACTTTGAAGTAGGCACTTGTACTTTTCTTGGAAAATATCACAAAAATACTGTCAGTAAAGTACAAGTACACACTCAAAGAATGTACTTCAAGTAAAGTGCAAGTTTTATAAACCTCCTTGAAGCAGTACTTAAAGGGACACTTGCAGGGTATTTATGCTCGGTGAGGTTTTTATTTGAACATGACCAACAAGAGCCGGACTACCCAGAACAGAATTTGCAGCTTTAAATTCATATTCTTTCTACCGAAAAACCGCCGGTCGAGAATTGGCCGGTTTCGGGACCGCTCACTCTTTTCCATGGTCACATGCCGTTCCACACCGATGCATACCAAATATATTCAAAGTTGTGGGTCATTTAACGCACACATTTAATATTAAAAGTAGAAAAGAATATGAACCCATTTTTTTGTGGCTTTGCAAAAAGCTGCAAATACGTTGTTTGAAAGAAAAAAAATGGTTGCACAGATAACCGGAAGTAGATGTGCACCTCATTATCAATATGGCGACGAACTGCCGGGCTGGACGACGCGGTGGCGGCACACGACAGGCGCATGTTTTGGTTTTGGTATTGAGCAGTTGTTTTTCTACTTTAGTAAAATATATGTGACTTTGTAGCAAAATATTGATTGGGTAGTCTTCTAACACCATACTATAAATTGCCTGGCAAAAAATAAAATTAACAAATTTTGGGGGTGTTAGTGTCCCTTTGAAGTCTTTCCGATACTTGTATTTTTGTTAGTGAAATAGATGCCCTTGTTTGTTCTTTTCATTGACACTCACAGGTACCCACAAATTTTGCACCTTATGGTGGTATCTCTACAGCAGAGATGCACAGGCTCTGTTCTGCAGCTACCAAAAAGGAACACGCTTGCGTTTTTGTTGATAATTTTCCGCTTTATGCAAGGTTGAAATGGGCGGCCTGGCCACCTTCATTTCACTTTGGTAATGGCACCGGTGCCTTGCTGTGTCGTTTTCAGAACCCTCATGAAACGAAATTTCTGCTGTGAGTCGCTTTGAGCACCATTCGGAGTTCTTGAACAAAACAGTTGAAACTTTGACAGGCTGTGCAAACACTGAAAACAATTTTGAGTTTTCTCTCACACTGCTGTTTCTCATTATTAAGAGGATTGAGGTACTGCCCAGATTTTTAAAGCATGAAATGTTTTTTAATTGAAATGCTCAATCCCAAAATTTTTCTCGTCCGTCCGTTCTGCACTAAGTTTAGTGGGTAAATTTATGTTGCACGTCCTGTACACCAACTCGACTCTGTTACGTCACGCCACGGGGGTGGAGCTATGGGTGCACCGGGCCTGTACCAAAAAAACAGGGAAAGGCGTGAAGATCAGTTTTGACGTGTTTTCTGCCTGCCCAGTTCATCCGAGAACGTGGATAGGTGCCGAGAAAAGAAAACCGGGCAACGTCGGGCCGCGATTGCTTGTGCGGGAAGCACTTTGGGGTGAATTCACGGAGACTTGTGGTTGTCAGACTTATTTGTTTTGTTACAACATAGACACGGGAAAAATCACAAGTTGACCGGACCACATTCAGTATATCTTCACGTTCAAACTGTCGTCCGGCTGTTGAAAATGTCGTCTGCTCGTTGAAACGACAGTGACCCATAGACCAAACGTCTGGTCATTGCAATAAGAAGTAAGTGCAGGACTCAAAATACTTTTAATTTTGGAGCTTAGTTGGAATAAATAGGCTCGGTGTTAACACAGGGATTTGCAACGACAACGAAAATATCACATTCCAATGGTCTGTTAAAGCGAGGCAGTGCACTTCTTGCCCACACCCCACTGCGCGTGCATGGCTTCGGTGGCGTGCCACTAGGGGTGCTCCGGTCTGTTTGTAAACACGAGTGGGTGCGTACACCGATCCAGTTTCCACAATAAATTTAGTGGGAAAATTGGTGTCACGCGACCTAAACGCCAACTCAATTTACCCGCTCAAAAACTTGGCGAAGAAATGAATGAAGACATTAGGTTCTCCTTCACTCTCCGAAATGACTGACTAATGTTGTCTCCTAATCAAACTTAAAAGGGGGTGCAATGATTTTAAGCATAAATGAATTTGCATCTCGTCATCTTTACGTTGTTTATCGTGTCCCGGAGGATAGAGAAAACATCTCCTTCATTAAAAAAATGTTACGATTTTGCTGCATAATCCCAAAGCAAAAGTCTAGCTTTTTCCCCGACCTGCAGCTGCGAGTGGCAGCCGAAGGAACTATGGCGAGAAGCTTACGTGACCTCGCTTGGCTCTAAGCTGCAGCATAATGCCCGCTAATGTCAGCAGAGAGAGGGAGAGGAAGCGTCCTCCGAGAGAGCACATGGAAACCTACACGGCACCCCGAATTACGTCACTAGGAGTGCGACCAGGTGTGACCCTGAAGACTAGGAGTGAGTTGAGGGGTGCCAAAAATGCCAATATTTTTCTTTATTTTTTTACACAACAACTCGGTCATGCAGACGAAATCGGTTTTCTGTTTTTTACTTCAGAAGTGTCAGAGGGCAACTTCCACAAATTTTTGACCGGAGTCTTTGCATGCATCATCAACGTGGTTGATGTGCATGCAAAGATCATTGTCGAAGAACTGAGCTTCCCTCAATGCAAAAAGAGCTGTCGAGCTCTTTTTGCATGATGTTATGTGAGAGCGCTGTTGCCAACAAAAATGCTGTGTGTTATGTGAGTACAGTCTGAGCTGTTGGGCTCTGTTTAAAATTGGATTACTTGTGCGGTGGAGGATTAAAAATTAGGATATTGTGCGGATGATATTCCTAAAAGCAATGACGATATAATTTGATTGTTTTCTGACAGACAACATTTTACCAGACCATTCCTTTAATAATGGCCAAATCCTATTTATCCTTACCAATTATATGTCTCTCATATTCCTCTATAGTCGGTGATGGGTTAAGAGTTGAGGGGGAGGGAAAGGAAGGCTGGGGAGGAGGAAGCAGATGGATTGCTGGAGACGAGAGGAGGAAACGTTCCCCTTCCTTCAGAATTCCACCTGCTTCCTCCTCCCCAGCCTTCCATTCCCTTGCCCTGAACTCCTCACCTGTCGCCGACTAAAGGTATTGTTTTCCTTCGTTGGTCCACACTCCCAGATATTTGTACTGGTCTACCATATCTATCTGTATCTTCTGTGTCTTTAAAGGATCTCCCTTCATGACGTTAAAAAACAAAATTCCAGATTTTGTTCTGCTGAACCTAAAGCCGAGAGCGTCCCCTTCCGAGCATTCCAGTCAATTACAGCGAAGCTGTTTATGGCTAGGGTTCCGTGAATTTGCCACGTGCGTCAACAAAAACTCAGGTCCCGAATTTGATGCAAAATCGCTTCATTCTATGCAAAAGCTTATATGTCTCATCACTTGGATATGCATTTTCAGTAGATTAGTTATCAATAGGCACCATTTTCAAGATCAGTAGACTCTCAGGTAGATAATAAAGGTTTCTCAAAGATTTGCCGCTGTGCGACCCGCGTCGGCCATGTCTACGCTCGCACCGCCCTCTCTTTGTCGTCGTTCCAAGCGCTTGCGTGCCTAGTTTCCTTCCGCTCTCCTGATCAAGACAATAAATGTGTTCGTACCTTTGTTCAACATTCTGTGTCACGTCTGTGTCGTGTGCTAAACAGCTTCGCTGGTCATCCATATTCACAGAGTGGAATGGTTAATGATTTTTTCTGCACCTATTATCAGTTATCTCCTAAGAGTACAATATCATCTGTGTACATTACACCTGGCAAGTTCTTCCTTACTGTTTCCCTCCCTTCATATACGATAAGTGAAGCCTTAATTCACTTTGCTCTAGTCTTTTCTCCATTTTTCTTAAGTATATCATGAAAAGTAGAGGCGACAGGGGGCATCCCTGCCTAAGCCCCCGCCTTATTGCCGCTGGATCTGTGGTTTTAGCCTCCCATGCTATAGTTACTGTGTTGTCCATGTACACTTCCTGCAAGATCTTTACCAATTTTATATTTAAATACAATTCCTTTAGCTGTATCCACAGAATTTCTTGATTAATGTTATCATATGCTCCATGTATGTCAAAAAATGCCATCCATAACGGTCGTTGACTTGTCTGCTCTATTTTGATACATTGTGTGACCACATACAAATTATCTTCTATAGTAAGTTACAGCTCAAGGAGGTAGGACGAGGGAAAGGAAGGCTGGGGAGGAAGAAGCAGATGGAATGCTGGAGAGGGGGAAACCTCCTCCTCTCTCCAGTGTTCTGTCTGCTTCTTCCTCCCCAGCCTTCCTTTCCCTCGTCCTACCTTCTTGAGCTGTAACGGTCTATAGTCTCCTACCCTTGCGAAACCCAATCTGGAGTTTTAACGTTCCTTCTGTTTCTGTCCCTCCTTCTACTCTACCCTTCACCACCTTCATCGCTAGGTTGTAAAGGACAGATGTTACCGTGATGGGGCAGTGGGATTTGATCTTGGCCCTGCTGCACTCTACCCTTGTACAGCAAGCTCATCCTGCTTTGTTGCCACCAGGTTTCGGGTACCTCTCCTCCAAGAATAACTTTTCTATTGTTTGTTGCAGCTTAAATTTAGTTGGTTTGCCCAGAATTTTAATGAGTCTCATTAGTATGCCTTCTGGTCCAGTTGGGGTTTCTGCCAACACCCTGCTTTTGGCTCTTTTCCACTCTTTGCTAAGGTCTGCTTGGCTGTCACTACAGTCTATTCTTTCCGTGGTTTCTGCATGCTCTAGAGCTGAGAACATTTCCTTACTCATGCTTTGAATGTATCAGCACACCTCTTCCCTTTCCACCTGTGTCCCATCACCAGTAGTTAAAGGGACACTAACACCCCCAAAACGTTAGTTTAATTTTTCGCCAGGTGATTCATTGTGGTGTCAGAAGACATCCCAGTAGTTGATGCAAAACTATCGATAGTACTATCGATAGTATCGATAGTCGCCAGAAATCTGACTATCGATAGTAAAAAAACTATCGATAGTACTATCGATAGTCGACTATCGAAAAACTATCGATAGTACTATCGATAGTCGACTATCGATAGTCGACTATCGAAAAACTATCGATAGTACTATCGATAGTCGACTATCGAAAAACTATCGATAGTACTATCGATAGTCGACTATCGAAAACTATCGATAGTACTATCGATAGTCGATTATCGAAAAACTGTCGATAGTACTATCGATAGTCGACTTTCGGAAAATTATCGTTAATCGACTATCGGAAAACTATCGATAGTCGACTATCGTAAACCTATCGATAGTACTGTCGACAGTTTACTATCGATAGTTTTGCGACACTAGTAGTGTGCGTCGCTCCCTCTTCTTTTTCTCGCTTTATTTTTTCAAATGGGACACCAACTAGCCCAAGCACTTACCATCCCAACTTTGGTTCATCTTTCAGTGATGACAAAGACGGGAGTTCGGGCGAAGAGAGGAGGAAGGGAGTCGAGCGGCGGTGCGGGAACTGTGTTCGCTCCGCACGCGAATGCTACTACAAATGCGCGCCAAACTGCGGCGAGCACGCAGACTGCGGAGCATACGGCGCCAGCTTTGGCGGCACTAATGCCCCTGAATAAGAAATGTAGCGACATCTCCCTCCTCCTCTGACGCGCACACGTTTTAACTTTATGTTGTGCTTTTTTACACCCGCGCGTCAACTGTAGCGCCGCCTGGATCGGCCCAAGATAGTCAGAGCGCAGTCAAAGGCTGAAAGACACGGAAATACATACATACAGGCTAAAAGCACACTGGCACGGTCTACCAGCCTTGAGGGATGTGCTCAAAGAAAGACGATGAAAATCGTGACGTTGCACAGTCGGCGTTATTTGATTGGCGACATGAGCTCATAGCATGCACTGCACTCCGACAACATAGGCATTCCTTTTCTCTGCTCGTCCCTCATGCACACTATATATTGTTATATTTTGCTATTTCGCGCTCGCACGTCGACCGTAGAGCCGCCTGGATCGGCCCAAGATAGCAGGTGGCATTCTTCAAAGGATGTCACTACTTTTCCGTATAAAGGTGCTTTAGGCGGCACTAGCTGGTGCCTTCTGTAAGAGTCGGCGCCCTTTCTACCGCGGAACAAACACAAAAAGAAAAACAAAAGTACCCCACTGTTTGCAAACCTAAACTTATGCGGTAGCCCACTGAATCTGGCTGGACCTCGAAGTAGTGGTGCAAGACTATCGATAGTACTATCGATAGTCTCCAAAGCCGCCAAAAATCTGACTATCGATAGTAAAAAAACTATCGATAGTACTATCGATAGTCGACTATCGAAAAACTATCGATAGTACTATCGATAGTCGACTATCGAAAAACTATCGATAGTACTATCGATAGTCGACTATCGAAAAACTATCGATAGTACTATCGATAGTCGACTATCGAAAAACTATCGATAGTACTATCGATAGTCGACTATCGAAAAACTATCGATAGTCGACTATCGAAAAACTATCGATAGTACTATCGATAGTCGACTATCGAAAAACTATCGATAGTACTATCGATAGTCGACTATCGATAGTTCTGCGATACTATCGATAGTTTTGGAAAAACTATCGATAGTATCGATAGTCGATTTATCGATAGTTTTGCATCACTACATCCCAGTCAATATTTTGCTACAGCGTCACATATGTTTGAATAAAGTAAACAAACACAACTGCTCCAAACTGAAACTGGACTGGGAGGAGAGCGTAAATGGAGGAGGAGAGTGTTGGCGGGAAGTCATGAGGCTGTGCAACTGTTTTTTTTCCTCAATCAACGTTTTTGGGACTCTTACTAGTTAGCCACACAAAATGGATATCGTATTCCTTTTTCTATTTTTGATATTGAATGTGTGCCTTCGATGACCCATGACTAAGATTATATTTGGGGGGTTGTGTCTAAATTATAGAAAGCGGCACGTGAACGCCGGAGAAGGGAGTAAGCGTGACTCCCAGCCGGCTAGTTCTCGACCGGCTGTTTTCAAGTGGAAAAGAAAACGAATTTCGAGCAGCAAATTGTGTTCTGGTTAGTTGGGCTCTCGTATGGCATGTACAAATAAAAACCTTGGCGAGCATAAATGCCACTGTCAGTGTCCCTTTAATGAGTGGTGATGCATCCCTGTCTTTTTACCCTGTGAGCTATTTCTGCTCCCAAAACTTCTTGGCTGTGTTCCTATCGTTTCGGTTAATTTCGCTTGTCCATTTCATTTCGTCTTTTGTGATCTTGTCCTGGACCGAAGCATATGCTGCTGATTTCGTTACCTGAGGTCCTTCCATATTTCCTCTGCTCAAACACTCCCACCTCCTCCCCCCCCCTTTTTTTTTTGCTCTCTATGCTCCCTGGATTGTCTCCGATTTATGGCTGCTTTGGCATTCTTATCCCACTAGCTTCTTGGGCTATGTTTGCATTTGTTCTTAAATCTAGCTTGCTTTTGCTCCAACTAGTTTTTGAATATTCCAAATAATTAATTGTACTACCACCCTTTTTCTGCTTGTCAGGCTACTGTGTCCCCAATTCGTTTTTTATATTTCCTTCAGCTGTGGCTGGGATGAATGTATTTAGATTGGTATTTTACTAATAGCATATCGTTTAGTGGGCCAAAAGAAAGAAGGTAGAAAGACAAACGCCTGACTTTCAGTGCGAAAATTTAAACACACGGCGGACTATTTTGTACCTCCTTCCCTTCGTAAGCTCTCTGCCTTTTCACTGTGATACATCCGCGGTACCTAAAGCGCGTCGACAGGTCCAAACACACGGCACCAGACCTCATTTATTCTCTTCACCCCTAAGCTGACGGTGCGGTTGAAGCTATGCGCCTGCCGGGTCAGTCAGCCGCCTCTGTTACATCACCTGCATCATTCTCTGCGAGTGGGTATGTGCGAGGGAGCGTGATCGACGTGGCAAAAGTGTGGCTGGCCCAACGAGCATGTAGCTTCCACATCACTGTCAGCTCCGGGGTGAACGGGGTGGGAAAGCAACTTTCGTTTGAGTTTTGAACGACGGGCTAACCTTCTTGGGGGAGAATGGCTGTGTCCGGCCACACAAACAAGGTTCCACGCAATAGGGGACTCCCTCCTTTCCGTGTTCTTGAACTGTTTGGTATAATGCTTGATTTATGAGTTGAGGAGTGAAAGCTAAACAGGAGAAAGCTGGAAAATTGTCTCATGACGCCTTTAAACCTATCTCGTCTCTTTGCTTCCGTGTTTCCAATTCTTGTGTCCTACCAAAATTAACCTTAATTTGTTTATGGTCACTCCAGACCTGCCAACCCTACAATGCTGAAAATACTACAGGGGATGCCAAAAAACACTACAATTGTGTGAAGAAATACGAAAACTGTTTTATTCTTCAAAAACTTGGTTTAGGTAAGAAAAATGCCTCAACTAGGGCACAAACACATCATACATTGCACGAAATGTCTTATTCTTTAGAAGTAGAAGGTTGGGTCAACACTGAGGAAGTTGCAGCTTTTGCTTTTCTTAGGAAGTTCTTGTCGAACACTTGTTCATGGCACTTTCCGGACTGGCTGCATCTCACAACTAACAACTGTTCAAGAGTCTTTTTCGACATGGAGGAGCGGAACTGCGTGTGTGCCTTCTTCACTTTGCTGAAAACTCTTTCGCCTGTGCCTGGTTTAACGGAGACGTTAAAGAGCAAAGTTCTTGCTCTTTAACGTCTCCACAACAACCGCCGTGAACGGCACGTTGTGTTCGATCAAAAATGCCGTAAAAAGGCATTCTGCTCGGGTAGTGTCGTAATCCGTTGATTGACTAAAGTACCCTCCAAGCTTCTCGTTGGTTTCAACTAATTTTGCAGAGTCCTTGTGCTTTTTTGTATTCAGATGACACAGAATGTCCCGGCGACCAGCGTGCGAAATGTTGACATCGCAGCGACACAGACTACAAAATGCGTACCTTTCGCCCTTGCGCGACGTCTTCATAAATGGAAAGTCGGTTGAATAGCTGGGAATAAACACTTGAAAGTATTTTTTCCCGACATCTTGTAGCAAAGATGGTTTCAAGGGATCATGAGTAAAAGTTCCAGTAACACAACGCACAACGTTCGCCACAACCAACGTCGCCACAACAAAGGAGATTTCCTAAACAGTTTTGGATTAAGATGGATGGATGGATGATCTCAATGGCTATACTGCCCTTACAACGACTGGAGCGGTAGCTTGCGCCCCTGGCATACAAGTCGATGTACCAGTGTTGCCAACCCCAACTTGTAAACAGGCAAAATGCAGCTTAAACAAAAACTTTTTTTTTTTTTTACACGAGGTGCGGAAAATTGTACAAATATTGTTGTTAATACGATAACCGTAAGAAAGCGCTGGAAAGCGGACACTTTACGATAAAATCGTAAAACTTGGCAGGTATGTCACTCCCTAAGCTTTTCATCCCTTCTCTGTCTATTTCCATGCTACCCATTCGGTTGTACAATTTGTGGGACGTTATACAGTAGTCTACTGAGAGTTGTATGTTACTTTTACCTCGCATTTAATTTGTGCCTTTTACCAGTACCAGATCTGAGGCCTTGCATGTTTATGAACCCTACATTCCGTTGTATTGACCTTTTTCTCCTGCGAATCTTAGTCCTGCCCTTCCTCGTTGCCTCGACCCTCGTCAGACAGGGGCCCCGCCTTGGTCCCGTCTGCACCCGTAAAAACAAACCCCAGTTCCACGTCCCATTCTGTACCCCACCTGCCACCCCGTGGGTGTGCTGTGAGCTGAGCGTCATCCCAGTAGGAAGGGTGGTGCTCCAGTCCCATAGATGTCCTGGTTGACATCCATCACATCGTACCTCTTCTCCCATATAACTCCGCTCGCCTCATTTATCTGCCTGGCTACCTCCGGCCCCCTTCCTGGAGGGCTATGCCTGGACCTTAAGGATAGTGCACAACTCAATCTGCACCCCCTCCCCCTCCCTTCCCTCCCCTCCGAGATGGCCCGGAGTTTTACCACACCTGCCTATGCCACCCTTCAACTTTAGTATGTCATTTGCACCCGCGTCATTTACCCCCTATGCGCGTCATTTACCCGTGCACGCTTGTTGAGTGCAGCGAATGGTGTGTCGTGGAAGTAAAAGAAATGGACACCAAATGAGGGAGTACAGGGGGACATGGGCTGGCCGTCTTTTGAGAGCAGGGGAGGCAATTCGTGAAGTTGAAATTTGAACAAAGGTTGACCGAAATGGCTGATGGACAGTGGGCACGGAAGGTATTTGAGTATTTGCATGTGAAAAGTTTAAACACGAAATGGACAAACTGAACCCGAAAGCATACATTTAAATACATACACACTAGTGATGGGGCTGAACAGACTACTTCATTGAAAAAGGGGGTGAAAAGAGGCAGAGGGAAGCATGCAGGAGAAATCAGCTCAGTAACTGTGTACAGGTCATGAAAACAGGACTCAAGAAAGGAAAATGTGTTTGACAATTTACTGGGAACTTCTTTGCTGTTCGAGGCGAGAACGTAGAGGGCTAAATATCAGGAGACAGACACTTATATGCTGTCTGCCATAATGAGTGTGAGACACGTTGAGCACTTGGTTTCAAAGTATGCGGGCCTGCCGCCCTGCCCTGCCTGAAGGGGTAACCGATTTGGCTGGGGCCCTGGATTTTATTGGCGACTGATGGAAGGACGGAAGAGAAAAGGATTACAGTGACAAAGGCGACTAGAAGATTGGTGGACATTATCTAGGGAAAATTGAATGATGGACAAACAGCTGGGGACAGGCGGGACAGAGGAAAATGGGGACTCCCACCCGCGTGGCTCCGACCCCACGTCTCAACCCTGTCTCCCAGTGGGTCCGGTGCTAGAGTGACGCCGTCAAGGTTTGACCAAAGGAAAATTGGCGGCTCCCTCGCCCGGGGGAAGAAACAGGGGGCCATGTTTTTTAGTTTTTTTTTTGCTTGATCCCCCTTTTAGAAGGGCAGGAGGAATCTTATGTTTGTCTTTTTAGACTTAGCTAGGTGGCGCAAGCTAGCGCCCCTTACAAAGGGTATAGCCATTAACATCCATCCATGCACATCGCCTGCAACCTAATATATATATATATGTATATATAAGATTGGGTGGTGGAGGTTTTCTTTTTTAACTGATTGCGGGCGCGACTGCTAATATTTATTATTATTCTCTGTCGTGAATCTCGAGGGCTCGTTACACGTGGACATGCCAACCTCTCTTCTTCGTAAGGAATGGGACGGAAAATGAACCCCCATGCTGTACCCCATACTCTCTGTCCAGCTCCCCCCCCCCCCCCCCCCCAAAAATAAAGAAAAAAAAGAAAAGACGTATTGCCCAGCGCTTAGCATCCGCCCAAATGTAGCTCTAGAGGTCCGAACGAGATGCCAAAGTTCCGGAACTCGCCATCGTCTTCGTCAAAAGTTACGAGTGAGTTTCTGAAAATTTTTACTGGGAAAATGGGGCCCGTTCTCGGTAGCTGGCGCCATTGAGCTCCATGTAATCGAGGGCTCCGTCGGACGCCATTTTAACACAAAAAATTTCAGAAAAAAACTCGCAAGTTTTTTAATAAGAGAACGGTCGGTTCCTGTAACTTTGGCATCTGGTTTCGGACCGCCATCGCTACATTAGGAGGGAGAATGAGCGTTCGGCAATAAGCAACCAGAAAAAGAAACAAAAAACAAAAAAACATAATTTTTTGAGGGACATACTGTAGTTCGTAGTTGAAGAAAAATAAACCCTGGTCTGTCGACGCGTAGACTAAACGCTCGGTAAACGACGCGCGATTTTCAGAAGGTCTCTAGGCATACAGATTGTAGAATGGGTAGGAACGTACCGTTCGAAGTTTCTCCACACGCTTCCAGGCTGCTTCCTGCAGGTCCACGTAACTGCACATGACCAAAACCCGGCAGCCTGGATCCGGCATCTGTCATTCCGGGAGCGAGAGGAGTGTCAAGGATATCTGACGTCATCCCCTAATCCTTTTTTTTATTTATTTTGTTTGTGGGGGGGGGAGAGGGGATTAGGTTTGAACTTCACCTTTTTTTTTTACGTTTTATTTATTTAGTTTCTTGGAAACGCTTTCCCTCTCTTCCCTTCCTCCCGAATCCTTTCCTCTCCCAGTTGGATGGAAGAATGGATAATAACGGCTGTACACCTGATAACGTGTGGTGGCTTGGGCCACTGCCTAAAACAGCGACAAAATCTCGTTTTTCTTCGCGTTTATTACCTTAGGTAGTGCTACGGGCAATAGCACCTATGAAGACAAGGCCTGGGCGTGACGTCAATCATTGGTGCGATCCCCGAGACCCCGACCCACAAGCGGCAAACGCGCCGAAGCCTTGTCGACGAGAGTCGCCGCCAAAAGGGTTTACTACGGTTGATCGAACGCTCGCAAACCGCGCTATCAAATAGCGCCAAGCAGCGAGCCTTAGCCTCGCACTAGCTCCTTCTTTGTCACTCGTGACCCAATGATCAAACCGCACCAAGCATCCGCGGGGCGAGGCCTGTTGCGAGGCGAGGGCCGACCCCGCTTCCCGGGAGAAGCAGCGAGAGGTCACAATACCCGCTGCGACCCTTCACAAATTCTCTACGCCTTCGAGCAAACTCAGGCCTCAGAGAGAACTCATCGTCTCGCACAAGCAAACGAAAACGCTTCATTCGAGCTCAGATCCCTCACGAACTGATGCCCCTTACTCCCCTCACCGCCCTCACGGCCCTTGCATCCCTCACGCACTCATAACCGTCGAGCACACACGGACCTCAAACCCCTCACGGTGTTCACGCCCCCACGCACTCACTAGCCTGACTGAGCCTGACACCCCTCACGGTCCTCACGCCCTCAAGCACCCAAACCCCTCGCGCACTCACGGTCCTCACACCCCTCACGGCCCTCACGTAATGATGCCCCTCGCGCTCCCCACCGCCCTCACGCCCCTCACGCACTCACGGTCCTCACGCACTCATGCCCTCACACACTTACCGCCCTCACGCCCCTCACACCACCCCCACCCCTCACGATCCTCACTCACCCTCACACTCATGAATTTTCGGGGTTTAAAAAATGAAAGCCGTTTACAACTCCCTGTAACGCCGAATTAGAGCGCAGCTCTTGAGGAGGAGGAGGAGGGAAGGGTACTGAAGGGGGGGGTCATTAGACCTCGGGGGTCACGTGACCGCGGGGGTCACGTGACCCTGACGATGACGATCCAATGACGTCATCGGTGACGTCACTGATGACGTCATCAGTGATGATGACGATGACGATGCGGATGCCAATGACGTCATCAGTGACGTCACTGATGACGTCATCTATGATGATGATGACGATGCGGATGCCGATGACGTCATCAGTGACATCACTGATGAGGTCATCAGTGATGATGATGATGACAATGCGGATGCCGATGACGTCATCAGTGATGTCACTGATGACGTCATCAGTAATGAGGACGATGACGATGCGGATGCCGATGACGTCACCAGGTTGCATGCAACAGGTTGCATACAACTTGTTGCATGCCAGTTGCATGCAACAGGTTGCATGCAACCCAGGTTGCATGCCAGTTGCATGCAACAAGTGACATGCAACAGGTTGCATGGAACCTGTTGCATGCAACTCGGGAGGACCTCGGAGGTCCTCCCGAGGTCCTTCGGAGGACCTCGGGTCCCTTCGGGACGACCTCGGGAGGACCTCGGGTTTCTTCGGGAGGACCTCGGGAGGACCTTCGAGAGTTGCATTCAGCATGTTGCATGCAACCTGTTGCATGCAACCTTGCAACCTGTTGCATGCATGCAACAGGCTGCTTGCAACCTGTTGCATGCAACTCCCGAAGGAACCCGAGGTCCTCCCGAAGAAACCCGAGGTTCTCCCGAGGTCGTCCCGAAGGGACCCGAGGTCCTCCCGAAGGACCTCGGGTTCCTTCGGGACGACCTCGGGTTCCTTCGGGAGGACCTCGGGTCCCTTCGGAAAAATTTACCCATAATGCACCGCGCGGTTACGCCGACGGCGACGGCGACGGCGACGGCGACGCCGCTCAAGCCGGAAACGGGCGCCTAAGAGCTGCGCTCTAAAACTCACTCACCTTCACCTCATCTGTGAAGATGAGGGTGAGTGAAAGTGAGTAAGGGCCCTCATGAGTGAGGTCTGCCAAGGTATGGATGACGATAGAGCGAGATCTCTCTACTGTACTCCGCTTCATCTTACTACGGACTGCAGTGGACGCTACGAACAATCCCAGCCAATCAAGCGTTCTGCACGTTTCACATCACCCGCGCCCATCTCGAACGTCACGTCGCCGAAAAAAACATTTTTTTTTTTTTGCGAAACTGTTTTAGAAAAAGGTTAAGGACATCGGAGTAAAAGCCACGAATTTTCTTTTAAAAATCGGAAATGGTCGAGCGCAACGTCTGGGACGTTTGATCTGGAATGACCCTATGGCAACTGAAACCAACAAGCCAATCACCTTGCGAGGTTTGGTAGTCTGTATGTTAGTATCTGCTTGTGTCTGAGTAGCAGGCAACGAAGGCAATGGCGCTACTTTCCCACGATCTATTGACACCATAATGAAAAGCGTAGGTGCAAAACAGCATAGTCCCCCCCTCCCCCCCCCGCCCTAGTCCTTGCTGGCGCGTGCACTCATGCAACGAAGGTGGTTATCAAAAACCACGCGGTCATGTTTGTGAGACCGCATATGCTGCACGGTAATCTCGCGCGCCGAGGTAAAGCGTGTGCCGGAACATGCTTACGAAAACGAACTCGGTCCACGTGATCATCGGTAACTGTTCATCGGTTCACACAAAAGGATATGTCGCAAGGTTTGATACCGACAATGAGTCTGTTGTAGTCGCACCGGTCGTCGTACAAGACGAAATGTGGCCTACAAAGCGCCCAAGTGCGCGAATTCACTTTGAGTAATCTGGAGCGTCCACTTTCGCTCGAAACACTTGTGTGAGCCATCTTGGCCAATGACGAAACTAAAAGTATACTTAAACCTTAAAAAAAAAGAAAGAAAGACGTTTACAATTTTTTGTAATGCGGAATTAGAGCGCAACTCTAGAGGAGGTTGAGGGGAGGGTACGGAGGGGAGGGTGTGCCCCTTCTCCCCCTCCCTACCCTCCCCTACTCCTCTCCTCCTCGCCTCCCATTTAGAGGGAAATTTTCTCTAAATTTAGAGGGGAATTTAGCGAAAATTGGACGTCGGGGAAATTGACGTCTCGTGACCTCAACACCAATTCAGTTTCCCCGCTAGATTTAGCGGGGAAACTGTGACGTCCCATAATGCAACGCGCGCGGTTACGCCGACGCCGACGGCGACGCCGCTCAAGCCGGAAACGGGCGCCCAAGAGCTGCACTCTAAAACAAAAAAAGAAACAGTTTGCATTGTGACACGAAGGATGACGTTCACCATGCTCAGTGTCACACCGCACGCTATCTTTTTTTTTTTTATTATATAGGGTTACTTATATTTTTAGCTCTTATCCTTTGCCGAGTATAGATTGCAGCAATGTGGCTCTTCAGATTGTTTTGAAGTTAAGCAAATGCTCCATGTCTTTTAGACAATGTAGTAGGTAAAAAGGCATGGGGAGGAATGTACTGCTCCCGAAGTTGCTCAGGTGGGTAGCTTATTTTTTTTTACCTCCTTCTTTTTAATTTAAGAAGAAAAAAATAGCGGATGTGAGCTACGGGGCGTGATGAACGGGAAGGGAAGTTCCGTTGAACTTCCGACGCGTCTTCGATTTCGGCCCGGCGGCAGCGGAAGAACAACAACTCGATCGTTGCCGGTTTCTCGGATCTCCGGTGCGTCCACCTCCATTCTTCCGAGAGAATTCTCGAAAAAATAAAATAAATATATAAATTAAAAACAAAACGTCCGGGGCACCAGCGCTTCTGCGACGTGACGATCGAAAGAAGCAAGCTGGGAGAGGAAGCCGCAGCAACTGATCGTCCCTCGCTTCTCACGCTGTTCTTGTTCCTTTTACTTGTGTTTTTAACGCGCGTATTTTATTTCACTTCCCGGAATGAGTTTTCAGGGCGAAACGGGGAGAGGTGTGTGTTCAAAATCCTGTCGGATTGTCAAGGTTTTTTTGGGTTTTTTTTTTCGGTGCTTATGTATTGCGTTTGTTCGGCGTTCCCGTTTTGGGATCGATTCGGGGTTCGAACTGCGTTGTTGTTGTTATTGTTCTGGCATCTTCCCGTTTTAGGTTCGTATAAGCGTTCGGATTTGGGAAGGCACGTTGCTTCCTAATCAATACTCGGCGTCTCCTGGTTCCAGCACCGTATATTCGAGGCTGTGAATGATGTATACAGAGCCGGGCTCGACGGACGTTTTGTGCGAGTACCTACATCGATAACAGGCGTAATTGGACGTCAGGGAAAAGAAAAAAAAATCTTTACCACACTTCGCAGCGTTCAGAAAATAAGAAGTTCAGAATGCAATTTGGAACTTAGAAAAAAGCAAAAATGTTCCCCGAAAGCGTACTCGAGCGCCATATTGTTGCTTGGTCTCACGTGTAATATGCTCACTATCCTTCGGACCCTCCAATTATTATCAATTTTTTCGTGTGTGTAAAAGCTAAAAAAAAAACCTCCAAATAAAACACACACACACACGTACACACACACAAAGCTTGCGTATGTTTCTTAAAGCTGTCCTTACTTGTACTTTGGTGGAGGCAAAACTTCAGAGCGGTCGATACTTTAATCATTGGTGACGAAGAAATGACTGCAGCAAAGTACGATATCGAAGTTTGGGAGCTAGCGCCAATAGCAGCGCTTTCCTCCAATCGAACCGTTTCGGTCACTGCCTTTCACATCCTTCTTTTTTTATCTTTCTTTTTTTCGGCTTATCTCACCGTGTTCACCATAAGGGGCCGCGAGGATTAGAGCTGAATTAAGAGGGATTACGCCATTCGAACGAAACCAATAAAAGAAGCTTTAACGCCTCCGTCGTTCCGGTACTGTGCCCTATACAGTACACGCTGCATAAAAAAATAAACGTTCATAGAGAACCGTTTCTTGTATTTACAAATTATTGCTCCTCTATTTGATCTCTTTATTTTCTGAGCTGGACAAAAAAAAGTGGAGCTAAACTTTTGCGGGGCTCGTTCTCGTGGAAAGCCAATTTCTAGCTAACATTTTTGTATGTGTGCGTGCGTCTGCCCTGGAAACCGTGGGCACGAAGATAATCCCCCAAACTTTACTCTCAAAATAAAAAAAAAATAAAAAATAAAAGAAGACCGTTGCCTTTAATTGCAACGGCGGCGGGAGTTTCCAGCATTCCGGCTTAATTGCGCATGAAGCGAAATTTCGGAGCGAGCGAGGGCGTACTTAAAACACACAAAAATGTAAAACAAACAAACGAAAGCAACTGTAAATCACAAATGCCGAGAGATATAGAAATCGACGCTCAGAGCGGGCGCTTGAACGAGATAGGGAGCCTTTGGCGGATGGAGGAGCGCTTGTGTCGAGGCACGAAATTAGAATAGTTTATTAGAGACGAGACGGACAGGCCGATCCGGCATATTATTCTGAACAGCCACTTTTCTTTTGCGAGGGCTCTTTGGACAAATCCTAAATTAGAAAGGGTGAGGATACGCGTATAGTAACGTTGGATCTTTCAATTTATCTCTGTGTCTTTCCCTGGGAGAAAAAGGAAGACACGTTTTCTCGGCGCAAATTAAGCAGTTTCGGGGTGCACAGCTCTCATTTGAATGTTTCGTAAAAAAAGAAAAAAAAAGGCTTGGCGGATGACAAATCCGCGGATATTCTACTATCACTGCTGACATTGTATTTGTACGTACGAGTGCGAGCTTGTCATTGAATGGGCTTGTATCTGTGGTTGGTTGGTTGGTTGGTTGTGTTGTTTGCCAACGTGAGATTTGCCTCACTCACTGGTGGGCACGTTTCACGAGCCTGGGTTGACATTGTAGGTTGATGAGGGTGAATGCGGGGAAAGGGAAGGGAAAATATGGTGATGATAGGGGTCCGGGGATGACGAGGGCAGCGTTAGCAAAATAATGATCTCAACTACGTTTCGCGGCGCGAAAATAAAAAGATAAAATAAAATGATTAGGGCCGTTAAGACGAACTGTGAGCATATGTTCAAACAGTATATGCACGACTAGAACCGCATAGTTTGGGCCTGTCTGTCATATGTATCTGTTTCGCCATTGAAATTTGAAAACGGGTTGCTCCTTTCAATGAACTGGTGCTGAATACAGCTTCGAGACGAACATTGGCGCTCGAAACAGCAAAAAAAAAAGTGAACTGGCAGTTAATACTACACACACATACACACACACACACGCGCGCGCGCGCGCGCGCGAAAGCGTTTTTTGTTTTATGTTGCGGTACACAGATTAATCAGCAAAAGAAGAATGCCAAATTTGTAAGAAACTAAAAAATGTTATGTTTCGGTCATTTTCTTTTTCTAGTCGCTCTAGCAACAAAGAAAACACATTTTGGATTCTTAATGATCGTGGAGAGTTCTGTTTACAGTTCAGGTAACAAATTTCTCTCCTCGTTATCTACTGGCCAGGGCATGGCCCGCCAGAACACTTTCGTTCATTATCGGTCAGCCAACGAGAAAAGGAATATCAGCCGATAAGTCAGGAACCAATTGCGAAGTGCCATACTTCCTGTCGAAACGAAGTACTAAATTACCGTGTTTACCCGCGTAATGGACGCACTGTTTATGAATAAAGCCCATGGATCCGCTCTCCCGCAAAATTCGAAAATAGTCAATCACGAGGAACGAAAGAAATATGCTAGCGATTTATGGGACAGAAGATAACGTCTTCACGCAGAAAAAAAAAAAAAAAAGCTTTTTGCGCAGATTGAATTTTATGGAGAATCGCGTTATCGCGACCTCTTCATTTGCTATCTTTTTTATTTATGCAGAACGCTATAATCTGCTGTATGAATGTTCCGTGGGAAAATAGACGCAAGGGCCTTGTTCATAAGTAGTGCGTCTTTTACTCGGGGAAAATACGGTATTTAACGACTGTACAACAGACAGATTTATCTGTCCCGACTCAGACTCCCGGACCGGCATGCCTTCCTCTGCGTAGTCTCGTTTAACATCTGCGATATATATACATTTTTCCAGATTATTGCCGCGTTCCGGTACAGTCCTCGGCTACCTGCGCAACGCTCCCGCTCTCCGAGCCTCGCCGTCTCGCCGTCTCCGAGCTCGAGACAAAGGACAGAGCTCTGGTACACGGTCGCATTTCGCCATCGATCGACGGGAGCCTGCTCGAAGAACGCCGCCGCCTCTTTCGTCTCGCTGGCTTCATTCAGCGTCGTCATTCGGCTTCCCCGCAATTCCTCCTCTCCCATTCCGTCGTTCCACCCCAAGCTGGACCGAAGCGAAGGCTACCAGTTGGCTCGGCCAATCCCGTGTCGCGGTTGCCCCACGTCGCCGACTCCTTTGGCCAATAGACGACTGAGACTCCACCACGTTACCACACTCTTTAACCACCGGTCGAACCAATCAGGTGCAAGAAAAGCGAGCCAGGGCTTGTGTGAACGTACTACACGTAGCTTATGCCTTGACTTCGGTTCAGCTTGAGGGTCGATAGAGAACCCTCGAGGGACAAATCAAATCGAGTTGCCAAGCGGAGTAGAGAATTCGGGGGTCCCAAATTTAAAGGAGAGCCCGACCATGGCCTCTCGGCTGTGATTAGGGAGATCGCTGGAGCGCGCATCCCTTTGGCACTAGGGAATTTTAGTATATCCGCCCGATAACTTCGATAACGATACCTGTCTGCACCCCCCCCCTCCCAGGTGCCTTTACGCGCGAATCGTATCGTTATCGGAGTCACCGGAGCGATCTACTATAGAAGCTGCCTGGTGTCGTCACCGCCTCGCTATGCAGCTATGCAATCGAAGATATGCTACGAGCCTCCTGTGTGGTCTTGCAGCCCCTGTAGCATCCGGACGAAGAGCTACCCGCCCCAGAGCTATCTTTTCAAGAGCGATATTCTGTCAACAGAGAGTTTGTGCAATAAAAAAAACATATCTATATCTATATATATATATATATATATGTGTGTGTGTGTGTGTGTGTGTGTGTGTGTGTGTGTGTGTGTGTGTGTGTGTGTGTGTGTGTGTGTGTGTGTGTGTGTGTGTGTGTGTGTGTGTGTGTTTTGTATATTCGCTGCACTGAATCGTACAACCGTTTAGGAACGGTTCGTCGGTTGCTGTTTTTGTGCGTATATACAGCCCCCGACACGTTAGGAAACGCAGTGACCAGATTGCTGATGTTTGTATAGTGACCCTAGTTGCTGACAGTCTTGTCGGCCTTTGGCGTTCTTATCGGTTGGGATCTGCGCGGACAATCATTGGATGCACGGGACTCCGTTTCTTAGATTGCCAGTAACCCGTTAACGGGCGTCGACCAGGCCGTATACTGATCCCATCTGGGAGGTCTATTCTACGTTGTTCTTGTTGAGTTCTGTATGGGCGGTAGAACGACAGTTCTTATCGTGTTTTAAATGCAGCCTCCCATTGCGGATCGACGTTCCCGCATTTATTCCTTGTCCTCAGTTTGGGGTCCTCGTCATAGTCTCGAGTCGCGCGGGCACCTGAAGAGTGAACCGCATGCCGCAACGCGTAATGCGAGTTGTGTCTAGTCCATCTGACCGTGCAGTGTAATGCCCTCGTTTAACCCGTTCGACACGCGATGTTTCCTGTTCGCCGGCTGACTCCCACTCCCATCGATATTCACGAAGCACGCGCGATAACCCCGTCCGTGAAGGGGATTCCGTGGGGGACCCCGTGGGGGATCCCGCGTGTCGTGGCGCATATATGTGATTCGAGCACCTGAGCGGCAACTGTGTTGCTGTCTGCAACGCGACAAGGCGTGCGTGCGGGGGACGTTGCAATGTCCCGCCTCGTGCCTGCGGTCGTAGGCTCATGGCATCGGGTGTTACGGGGTCACACTGCTTATACATTATACAAAAGACAGTCTGCAAACAGATTGAACTCGAGTCATCACGAGATCTGTGCTTCGAATGCAGCGTGGCAACGCTGCATTCGAACTTAACGCGGCAATTCGGACCACGGATATCGCGGTGACTGATGTCTGAAGACTGCACTTTGTATGATGTATAAGCAGTGTGACCCCGGCTTTAGTCGTATTATTTGCTCCTTTTCGTGATTTTGTTCCTCAGTTATTAGAAAAAAGACAGACTCCGTCCTATTTTTTTCTTTTTTTCTTCCGAGTGATTCAATAGTGATTACGCGACACATGTTATTAACACCTTAGTTGCTACTGCGTCCTTCTCCTCAGCATAAGCCTTTGTGGATGCTTGTCAACGCCCGCTTCGGTGGCTCGGCATCTGGGTAAGATAGAGACGGTCGGCAAAAGGCGGCTCAAATTGGCACGTGTTTAAAGCGTCTATAAGTGCAACTCCTAATTCTGGCAGCTAACCCTACTTCAACGAAGCACACGCAAGACAGCGATGCGAGGGCAAAGTTGGCGCGCTCTACGAACACCCGAAATAATCTAAAAAAATATCAAAGCCCGTGGGCCCGTGCACAAGCATTCTGCACGAGATCGCAGGAGATCGAACACAGACACAGATTGGATATCACTATACTCTATTTCACCTTATGATGTACCGCACGAAAGGCTACAAGCGCGAGCTCCTTGCTCTGGGGCACATCTCGGCGGCACAAGCTCGTGACTTAAGAGCGGCTGCCAACGCTATGAGCTCGCGCTTCTAGCCTTCGCTGCGGTACAACATAAAATGAAACGAAGTATAGTGCGTCATCGTTCGCCTGGGCCTCGCGTAAAATGAATGCATCGCACGACGCTCGATGTCGGGCTCGGACCACAAACGATGACGTCACACGCGGGCCTCGTCTTCAGCAAGCAGCGGCGGCGCGCTATCGGCGACGAGCATCGACGGAGCCAGCCTACTTTGGAAAGTAATCCCGGCGTCGGTTCCCTTTCGCCCGGGAGTCTTCGCCCACGACGCGGCGACCTCGGCATAACGGGTTTGCGGCGGCCGGGGTGCACCATCGGGCATGCACGCCGAGCCAAAGAACGCGGCGATGGCGTCCCGATAGTCGCGGCTGCTGGCGGCGAGCGCCGAACGGTGCGCGGCCTTTCCGAGGACGCGTTGTAAAAAACGAGGCAACGACCGGTTGCTGCGGACGCCGGGGACACAAGCAGCGGCGTCAGAGCGGGCTTCGGAAGCTGCAACGATCTGGGAGGGCAACACACCGACGTTTCACTTTTGCCGATCGAAAGCCGCGAGGCGTCCGTGTCACGACAAGTACAAACGTGCAGCGTATGACGTACGCTCACAACGCGACAGTGTTGCCAACTCCTTTATGAAATTCTGGCTAGACCCATGCCCGAAAACGGCTAGATTTGGAGTAAAAAAGCTAGATAATAAATCTAGCAAAAAAAAAACTTTTTTATTTATTTTCATAACTGAGGTTACATTGAATAGAACACCCCACACCCACTGGTTTCGGAGCAAATAAACCATCAGCTATCACATTTCCATGACACGATATGCACAAGCAGTCTTCTTGATGTTCACATATAGATCTAGAAAAGTTCAAGAATGTCATCAGCTACGACATCTGGCTCATCTACTCCATCTGAGACTTCTTCACTCTGTGATTAGGTCCGCGCTGCTTGGACTTTCCAGTGTGCTCGAGTCAGCACAGGCCGCAGCATAGAGATCATACTACTAACTGGCCGCAGGCCGTGCCAGAAGAGCTGCGCTCACTTTTTCGCTGCTAGCGGGCTAGGTGGCGACCAGCCCCACTCGAGTAGATTCACGTTACTCCAGAGGGTCTGATCACGTGACAACAAAGCCAAAGCGACGAGGTCCCGCCTAGGTGGTGTTGCGCTAGTGGCGGATATTCTGGATCGGGTAGGTTGGGTAGATATGCTTTCGGAGCGGGTGAGGTCACTGGAATGCGAGGCCGATTAACGTTTAGAACACGACTCGTACCAGATTTTTAAATAAACAGTATTCGAAATACAGTTATTTTGAAAACAGCTAGAAAACCCACTAGATTTTATACAAACAAGCTAGAATTTGCCGCTAGCCGCTAGACCATATTTTCCCAGCTAGACGACCACCAAAAAGGCTAAATCTAGCGGCAGCTAGTTGGCAACAACACGAGACTCTGGCGTCACGACGACTGCGGTGGCGCTGCCGTCGGCACTGCGCATAGCGCAGACGCTTCGTCTTATGCGAATCTTATTTCTGCTCAAGCGCTTTGGAGTGACCCCCGTCTCCTGGTGTGATCAAACGCGGGCAAAGAGCGTGAAATTGGCGTAGACACTGTAGAACCAATGACAGCCCGTGCGTGGGCGTCTGCAAGCGTTCCACACTTTCGTCGCGCCTCAGTGGCGTAGCCACATTGTAGTCTATTTTTATTGCTGTAAACATATATGTCCAGCCTCCTCATTGGCCAAGCTCCCTCCACGGATTACAGTAATTCTGGCTCTCCCGGGAGCTTTCGCGGGAAAAAAAGACAACCCAGAGTTCCTAGCGTGTTAAGACACTCCGAGTGACTCCTTGCACACGCTGTCTCACATTATGCGACCAATGCCGACACTACGATTGAAAGGAGCCAAACAAACAGTACCAAAAGTGCATCGTCATCGACGCTCGTCGCCTTTGTGCGCTTTGCATCGCCGACTAAACAAATCACGCACGGCGAATGAGGCGCCATCTCACGCTAATTTTCCGTGCGAGATTACTCCTTTAGCCGTTGAGACTGTAAACCCACACAAACGACGACCACCATGACGTTGCGAACTGCTTGCTTGGCTTCATCATTGCGTTGGCTGCGAGCGGACTTAAACCGAAACGTAGTATTGACTGTGTTGAGACACTTCGAGTGACTCTTGTTGAGGCTTCATTTTCTCCACGGCGAGCTACGCTCGCGTGCTTCGATCCAGACCACTTCCTCGCGGTAAAGACTCCGGGTGTCTCGTTCCGGCATATCTGCAACCGACCCACTGCCATCGAACTCGGGAGGGTGGCGCAAACTGCAGGGTCCAGCGGCCGCGTTGCCCGGTCACGTTCCGCGCCGAGCAACATTCTTTTTTCTAATGTTTTTCGCTGCTCGTGCTTGCTTGAGCCCTTCCGATGGGGGAGCCGCTCGGCAAACACAGGCGGCGGCGACGGGATATCCTCGCCGGGGCGGACGGCCTCCGCCCTACCTACACGAGCGAGATCATGCAGCGCCTCGGCACGAGGTGTGTGTCACGCCGGATATCCTCTAGTAAAAATAAAATAAAATGAACGAACAAGCGAAACAAACTTGCCGACTTGGAGTAGTCGCGGAGAGAAGTCGATACGACGGCAATTTGAAAATGTGTTCCGCGTTCGCTTCCTTCGCAAGGCAGGCAGAAATACCATATAGGAACGCGGCGATGCAACGCCGTGTTAAGTCAATTGTTTGAAGATTGGTCGCTAAAAATCGACGAAGGACACGAGGAACAGGGTACACGGACAAGAAGCAAACAATCGGCTCTAGTTCGATTGTTTCAAGCTGATCGGCGCGGCTATAAGAACAGCGAGGGAATCATGGCGGTAAAAGTAAAACCTGTCTAGAGCCTCATAAAAATGAGGCTCTAGACTGACGATTCACGTGAACCCTTTTAAACCTTTACGACGTGGCAACCGAAATCGCGGTAACACGGCGCCCCCTTCTCCGTATAATAAGCCTCCGTCAGAATGCGGGCACCTCAGCCGGGATTCGAATCCGCCAGCTGGTGGGGTATCCGTAAGCCGCGGCCACAGTGCTAACACATTATACAAAAAAAAAGCCAGTCTGCGCACACAGTCGCGTTTCTTCCTTGTATGACAATCGCGCGGCACATTGGTCATACAAAAAAAAACAAAAAAGAAACTTTTAGCTTTTTTATTTTTGGTGAAGAAGGAAGAGCATGCGGAGCTGTACTATGTGCCGCCGTCGCTCATAGATGGCGGTAGCTGTCCAGAGATGGTTGTGTCGAGAGATATTTGTCCACGGACACGAAACTGGGGAAACTAGCCCTTAATTTAACAGCTCCGCTGTAAAAACCTGTCCGCTGATATATGTTCGAAGCCCACATTTGTGTACAAAGCAAACGTGTGCTTCGAAGTCCAGATGTTCCTGAGGCGCGTCCGCGGTTAATTCTTTCCCCATGCCGGTCGGCACGCGAACGCCTTGCCTTTTCTAGGACATATACGGCAGCGGGACTGCAGGAGCCACCGAGCCCGGCAAACGAAAGCCAGCTTTGCATCCCGCGAAGCCATGTGGCTTCAGTGACGCTATACACTATTTCGAAGCCTATAGGTTTGGTTACCGGCTCCTGCATTTGAACAATCCACGAAAACCTGACTATAGCGCTCTTACTGCCGTACACTATATATACGAACCA
>JAZHYW010013423.1:0-12984 GCA_037355805.1 Ixodes ricinus
CGCGCTAACCACAGAGCTATGAAGGCAGTCATTCAACGCACTCTAAACGGTTGTTTATATCTTTACCATAGGACGCGCTTTGCAGCGCTGTCACAGCTGCCGGTGCGCGCGCGTTCCATGCACGAGTGAGCACGGCCGCTAGCTCACCCTCTCCCGCGCTCGGGAGAGGGTGATGTAGCGGCCGCGCTCAGCCTCACGGAGCGGAATGAGCCCTCGTGCATGGAACGCGCGCGCACCGGTAGCTGTGACAGCGCTATAAAGCGCGTCCTATGGTAAAGATATAAACAACCGTTTAGAGTACCGTTGGTTGAGACTAGCTGAGACGCCAGAAAGTCTGGTCGGTACCATTTTGAGTGTTTGTGCGTATAGCGCGTGCTTTGCTCGCCTTCCTAAGTGACACAAACGCACGTGCTGGGCTGCGGAGATCGTGCGCAGGGCTGTGAAAGTGTCAACAAATTTAGAATCGCCTCAAGAGTGGGCTGGCGTATCTAGAGTGTGCCGGCCACCTGACGAACGCGCATAACTCCGCACCGTTTGATGCTATTCGCATTAACGTAGATAATCATTCCCAAAGGATGGGTTCTGCTGATTTTTTTCTCCGCTCTTTTGTTCGCGTCCTTTCTCGTTCTTTCTCTCGGCACCGGAGATGTCAGCGCCCAGGACATGCCGCCCAGTTCTGCTCCTGTCTTTACTCACCTGGTAGAGATTGTACCGGCGTACGCGTCGGAGCCATTCATGACGCCGGCAAACCGATTGCTCGAGCGTCGCCTTGTCCTAATTCCTAATGCTTGCCGGATTTCTAGAAGAAAAAAGTACTGCACGTCGTAGCTCCATTTTATCGCCGACTGTTACGGCTGGAACAATGAATTACGGCGCAACCGATCATTTTAAACCTCGAGTGAGGGAACAAATTACAGTGCAAACACGGTCCCAAAGCATACAAACCATAGCAGAAGAGCGACGGATGCCCCCGACATAAATTCCGGAAGGTTCCGGTGAGACTTACAATCCGGTAGTAGCGTTGCGCCACCTGCTGCCCACTATTGCCTCCTTGCTGAGTTGTGACAACTCAACCATTTTTCTAACCAGTCGTGTTTTTTTTTTTTTTTGTCTTTTGAAATGCGCGCAATCCGGTGTGGCGCAGCTCGAGCGCAGAGCCTTCATTAATGCTTAAATGCCATTTTACCGCACAAGTCACGCACAGGGAGCACCAGCGCATCACGCGCTGGCCCACTCAGTGTAACACAGGATGTCTTCACCTTGAGACAGACAGACATGTATAGGCGCCCTAGGCGATGATGATTCTGCGGCTTTTCGCTTTGCAGCGGGCGAGCTCGGAAAAGCTTCGTTCCCTATAGACATAAATAAAATGGTGAAAATGAAAATAGCATAATAGAACTTTCTTGTCTTGTGCCACAAGTGCTCCAGTCTCACCTTCGTCCTCTGAACCCGCTGAGCACGTAAACGTCTGTCCCATACCTCAGTGCTTGCTGCGGACCTCGGTCATAGTGGTGTTCCGACTGGCTCCGTCTGCTTCTCTGTGGCACTGTTGGCACCTGGAGTCAAAGAGACCCCAGAGCGTCCGCCAGTGTCGTTTCGGGGTGAGGCTGACGATGGTCCATCACAGGTGCTAGAAGACACTCAGAGGCTATCAACAAGAGCCCCGCTGTCTCAGCCCCCTTTTCCGCACACTCGGCTCACAGTAGATCCTACCTTGGGATCAAATCCCTTCAGGTAGTCCAGTGTTCGTGGGGCTCCCGCTCTCGCTTCGAACAAACGTCGGCTGCCCAAACTGTTGTCGTACAGTTAGGGTTCAGCCGTTATCACCTGTTTGGTGTCCCTGTGGAACGATAGAGCTGATTTGCCCTGAGCTCCAGGGCTTCCCTTTCTCGCACTCTTCGCACTTCAACTTCCCACTTCTGCGCTTTTGTTGCCTCCACAGGCTTTGCGAAGAAGCCGCACTTGCTATCAAGATGGGAGAGACGCCTCTGCTACAGTGTTCTAGAGAGGAGCAGTGGGTCCAGATGCCGGCCGGGCAGGTTACTCTTTCTGCGGATGCTAGTAGAGGGCGCCACCGCCGCCTTCCCCTGAAGTTCTCCGGCCGCGCCGGCACCGCTCCATTTACTTATACGAAGCTCTGTGCCACGACCGCCGCTTTAATCATATTTGTTAAAAAAATAATATTTCTGAAATCGTATGTATGAAGAGTATCATAAAACTGCTTTTTATTCCCGTGCTTACTGCTGCTTGTGGTTCTCTAATTGGGTAAGTGGCGCGGTAGCACCTTCCGTCGTTACGAGCGCACTCACGCTGCAGTGCCGCCGAGACAGTGTAGGACCACCCCAGTGACCCAGCTGAAGGTGACATCCTCAAAGATTAGCAGAGCAGCGGGCGAGAATAAACGGGAGGTTTAAAGAAGAGAGAAGAGAAAAGAGAAAATTTGAAACGAAGAGTGGGTCGGACGTGCAGGTTGCCCTGCAGTGTTCGTCTCAAAGAAGCTTCCACGTTTTTACTTTATGTTGTGCGATCTGTGAGTAACAAGGTAAACAAGACGGTTTTTATTGTTTCCCTCCCAGCTTACAAGGAAACTTGGTTTTTTATGATTATTTTTCCCTAATACCTATACTCGTGAAATTTGCGTTTGACCAATGCACCGACTAAAGACACCTTTGTGAAAAGCTTCAATGGACCCCGTCTATTGGTTCATTTAGACAATTTTTCTTACGCCTGCATAGAGCTCGGGAACACCCTATTAAATCACTAAACGAGAAAAAAAAATGACAAAAACAAGTATCATTTTTTTTCTTTTTTTCTTAGCAGCTTAGAACATTGCTGTCATGCGCTTCGTTTCGGTTTTCAGGAGAAAATTATTTAGACCTTCTCGCGCTGCTGAGCTTAGAACTTTTCTCCGTTCCAAGAACGAATATGAGATCTTTCTCCGCAGCTACGAACTTACCATTGGTACTGTCCACCAAACTTCGTTAATTAAGAAGTCAATGAGTAAATTTAAGTTAAATACTTACCTAAGTTTTTGTTATCCTTGACGTTTACGGTGAGTGTCAGTTTGTTCTCGAAAAATAATTTTATTTCTCAGTCACTTTATTTTTAGAAACTTGAGAAGTTCTTCGCTTAAACACCCGGTCTGTGTATAGTCTATTTCTGACAAGTACGTAACGCGGTGCTAGTAAGGAGTTACTTCTACTTGTTGCCTTTTTCGGTAACGAGTAACGGTATTTCGTTACTTTTGAGGAGTAACGTGTACAACAACGTTAAAGCAGGCTCATTTTAATCCTAACCTGAGTATGCCTCTATTTCGACAAAGGCAGATGGGCAACCCGAAAAAGAACTACACAGTATGACAGTAGAGCCACGTTTATCGCTGAACACGTCGGTCGAACTCCACAGCTGGGAATATCCTTCGCCCGGCGAACACAATAAGGTTCGTTGGTTGGACCTTCAAGAATCGCGTACAGCGCAAATACAAACCCGGAGGTTGCCAACGCGGAAGGCACCAAACCCATTGTCAACTTGGAACTTTACAAGCAGAGAGAACAAAAAAGAGAGGGAATCCCAGAGTCACCAGCCCTTGCTGAAGCACAACACTGCCGTTCCTTCGAGCGCTTCAATAGAACGACTCTTCAGCGTCGCCGGACATGTATTTCGAGGAACCGGGGAAACATAACTAGGGTGTGTACTTTCCGGTGTTTAATTGTGAGAAAAATCGGCGGATGTTTTTCGGTGTTCATTTATTTTCGAAACACCGGTGTATTTCAAGTTCCAAGTTTCAAGTTTCAAGTTTATTTGTTTCCCTTCGTACAAGAAGAGAGGGAAGAGGGGAAAAAAGCAGTACAAAAACTGCTTGACAAAGCCCCCCCCCCTCCCCTACAGCAACAGTGATAGCAGCACTTTATACAACAAAAGAAAAAAAGATGATTTATGCATACAGTCAACTCGCCATATCTAATGCAACGAAACCAGTGGAACGTCTCACGACGAGACTAAGATCAGTGATTATCGATGGAAAAAAATGCGATTGATCACAAACAGAGAGTTCCAATTTTATTCACATATTTCATACACTTATTCTCGATGAAGCATCTATTTCTCACGCTTGGTTATTATAGTAGATGCAAGCATACTTCGAGAGGCTTGCATCTGTCATGGCAGCACGTTCCTTGCGGTTCGCAACCCGCAATTTTGAAAACGCAAGCTCCACATTTGCGCTGGACACAGGAAATCCCAAAATGTCCAGCGAGGCTTGGGACAGTAGTGGCCAGTTAGGTAACTGAAGTTTCCAAAATAACGCTGGTGCTAGTCACAGCTTACTGGCGGAAACAAAGAAACTCTGATTCTAGGTCACTCAGCTTGCGCTCGTCTCGGAGGACCAGCCGATAGATACTTTCATAAGGCACAAATCCCTCCGGCAGCTCCACTTTTATGCACGGATTAACAATTTGCAGCCGGAACCAAAACGACGATTCATCCATGAAATCTAAGTCATCAGTGATGTTTCGGGAAACAGTCCTAAACCACTTGCTTTGAATCACCTGATAGTAGGCAGAGAAGGAATCAACAAGCTTTAACGTCTCACGTTGAGGAAACCCGCAGACGCGGGACGGACGCGCCTTCTCAAACACGCCTGCAAATTTTTTTACAGAACGGTTCTTTTTTATACAGCGAAAAAACCCCACGCCAACAAAACCCCTTTTCCGTTTCCCCAAAACCCCATGGAAACTAAACAGATAACAATGAACGAATCTCAGTTCTCAAAGGTCAGTAGCCCTGTAGGACACGGATGTTGGCAGTGTCTTCCAGGAACCACAGCAACCTCTGAACACATGGCTCGCAGACAATACATGTCGCTGCGAGCCTCGCACCGACATCACTGGCCAGACGCAATGGGGAAAGGGCACGTGAGAGGAGCGTACCCTCCACTGCGTTAATTTTTCCACAAAAACGGGCCATGGGAGACACAATGGGGGAAAGGCGTTGGAGAGCTTAGCTTCCACTGCGTTAACTAGACGCTTTCGACCCCCAGAAAGGAGGGCGGACTGACGCCACGTGCAAG
The DNA here is from genome assembly GCA_037355805.1 of Ixodes ricinus. Lineage (NCBI taxonomy): Eukaryota > Metazoa > Arthropoda > Arachnida > Ixodida > Ixodidae > Ixodes > Ixodes ricinus. Next base: position 5,069 of record JAZHYW010013423.1, read on the forward strand.
CCATGTATAGACACTGCAAGAATGCAGGATCCACGAGATAACACGTCTGACGAACCTCTACGGGGAAAGGGTTTCGCTAGGTCGGTGTTTTTCGACGGGTGTTTTTCGGTTTTAATCAGGGCGAAAATATCCAACCACCGGTGTTTTTCGGTTTTAACCGATTTTGTATTTTCGTCACCGACGGATGTTTATCGGTGTTTTTCGGTTAAAACCGGAAAATACGCACCCTAAACATAACCGATAAAAATTTTGGAGAGGCAGCCACCGCTTAAGTGCAATGACTAATGAAAAGAAAACAAAACACCTTGAAACAAAAGCAGTTGTGCATTTGGTCGTCAACGTAACGCGAAAAGTACCTGGCTACTCTCCAGGTAAAGTAACACGCTCTTCTTGAGAATCGGTAAAGGTGTATGCACACGACGGACCGGGCCGCGGACCGAATGATCACGTGATGCGCGGCCCGCGGGCCGCCCGGCTGCAATGAGCATCCACACGGCGGACCAAAAGAGCAGACGACCGAGCGAACGGGCCGGTCTAACCCTCGAGCTCACAGCTCCACCAAACGCATGCAGCTAGCTGCTTTCAGGCTATTTGTAAGGAGCCAAGATGGAGGTTGAACGAAAAAGACGTTTGACCGCGGTGGCCCTGGCGTTGACTATTGAGGACGAGGAGGACTTGAGTGAACCGTAAAGGGCATGCTGGATGAAGCGCGATGAAGTAAAAAGTTGCATCGTCGCACAACAGAAGGTTCGTCTTCTTCGTCTTCAACAGTTGGCGCCAAAAGAAAACGACTTTGGATTTGGATTCCAATCCAAACAGCAAAAGTCAGCTTGTTGCCAGACTTAGCGCTTCAATTACACTAAAAACTCCGCGGTCCGCCACCAAAATCCGGGCGAGAAAAGTCTCTTGGCATTTCTCAGAAGCGCGGGCCGCGGACCGCCGGCGGACCTCGAAAACCGGTGACGTAAGATCACGTGATGCGCGGCCCGCGGACCAAAACAGCAATTTGGTCCGTCGTGTGGATACATCTTAACGGGTAACGTATTTGTTACGTTTTGAGCAAGCAACGAGTGACGGTATCTATAGTCGGTGACAGGTCAAGAACGAAGTGGAAGCCCCTCCCAGCCCTTTCCACTTCAGCGGAGCGAACGGTGGAGAGGAGGTCGCCTCTCTCCAGCGTTCGCTCTACTCAGAGTGGAAAGAGGTGGGAGGAGCTTCCACTTCGTTCTTGACCTGTCACCGACTATAGTTACTTTTTTGGTTAACGTGTACATCTCTTGTATATTAGTACAACTGAATGCACGTTTTGGAGAAAAAAAAGATAAAAAAACAATCGCTTTCAAAAAATATAATATTTCTAAAAATAAACATCCCAGCTTTCTGTTCCCCTCGCAGTCCTTAAAGGGCCCATGAAACGAATTTTGGGTTGGGATGAATGATTTGAAATTGGGACTTTACTAATCGCATATCGTTTAGTTGGCCAAAAGAAAGAGGCTAGAAAGTCAAAAGCCAGCTTTTCGGTACGAACATTTGAAAATATAGCGGACTATTTTGTACCTTCTTGCCTTCGAAAGCTCTCCGCCTTTTCACTATGATACATCCGCGGTTCCAAAGGCGCGTCACCGGCGCCAAACTGACGTCAGCAGAGCCCAGCTCACGCATTGGACACGAGAACTGCGTCACTCGGACGTATGCGCTCGTCAACAATCAATCCGTCGACGAATATTTGGATTCGCGTTCGTGGCCAATGAGTGCCCTGACAGAACTTATCGTCACTGGGGAATGACAAGTTCTATGGTGTGTATAAAAAGCACGGTGGAAGCTAGAGTCATCGCACCGGTGCCGAAGGAATGTCACGACCACGTGATTTCACAATTCGCATTTGAGTTGAGGATTAAAGCTAAGGAGGAAGAAGTAGGAAAATCGTTTCATGACCCCTTTAAACATAAGTTACGGCGTTCGCAATAATCTTCGCGACACTTTAACCAAACCTGTTTTGTTCACGCGTCGTCTACCTGAGAAAAGCTAATTCTCGGGAACTTCTCTGAAACAGCCTATACTTCGTCTCACCTTAGTATGGACTATTGACTCCGTAAGTGTGACGTCATGGGTCCAAACAAACCGTTGCTAGGGTCGTTGTTATGGACAAATACATGTGGCTCGGTTTCGCTACGAAAACCCGACCGTTCAAAAATCAGGAGTAGGATTTAAACTTCTAAAAATCACAGATATAGAAAGCTTGAATGTCATATATGTTTCGACAGAAGTGTGCCGGTAATCGCTCGTTTCTGAAATATTTACGACTGCAACTTCCGGTCCTCAAGATGCCTGCAGCAGACGACGAATGCAAGAAGTATGCCGTCTGCCGCACGCCGGCCGGCCAAGTGGGGCCGTCGTTTGCATCGTGTGAATAAAGACGATATTCTGACATCGCATTGGTTTGAAATATAATGAGTTTCAAACACTTATAAGATTTCATAGTGGGGTGCGATGCAAAATATGGTTTATCGAAAGTCCGGGCGTCGATCGAGATGATCGTCTGCTAAAAGATCGCATTGCACCCGTGAGAAAAGCACTTCAGGCGAACGGCTGAGATCCCAAATTTTGTTTGCGGACTCGCGCTATGCGAGGGTGCTTCGTATACCTGGTTGTAACCATCGCGTGGAGGAAGATTCTTGCAGTTTCTTCAGATTTCCGCAAGACCCCAAAGCGCGAAAGAACTGGATAAAAAACATAAGGTGAGTTTATTACAGATTGTACTCGCATCGCGGGTTTGATGAAGATCGTCACCAAAAGAGCACATCCACGGAATTTGATGTATACAAAGGGGAAAAAAAAAGCAAAATACTGCGAAATCGCGATAGACATGCAATTCTTTAATAACCTGACAACCACAATAATAATAATAACAAACGACTTACCTCGACGGCGTACGATTTGTTTCTCATGCTGGCCTGCACTACGCCGGTAATGAATGCACTTCAGGTCGTCGTCGTAACTGATCTGCATGACGTGGTTTGATTTTACTGCATTTTCACCCCTCGTAACGAAGCTAAGTTGTTCACAGAAAAAAAAAACGCACATTGCGGAGGCCTCTACGGTTATGGTGATGCACTTGTTTTTGTCGCTCGTTTACCGAGGCCAGCAAATCTATCGTGTCGTCTGCTACCAAAGCAAAGCGGAGTGTAAGACTTCAGAAATGGCTTGCATCGTTGCGATACGACACTGAGACGACAAGAACATCTTCATAATTAGATATCAAGAAGTTAGGTTGCTTACAAAAAATTGTTTAGTTACTTGTAAGCAAAAACCTAGCCTCATGTGGAGTCTCCATGCATTAGTCCATAGCAACGCCCCTAGCAACCGTTTGTTTGGACCCAGACGCCATGTTGTGACGTCATCACTTACGGGGTCAATTGTTAGCTGCGCGCGTGCTGCAAAGCGCGAGCTAGTCGCTTCGAATGACGCCGCGGCGGCTGCACGAGCGCTCGTGCAGCAAGTGCTCTAGTCAAGGCAGTCAAGGCTGGCCGCCTGCGCTAGCACAGCCTTCGCGGTTAGTCCATGCTACGGGTGAGACGAAGTATAGACGCGCGAGAGGTCGACAGGCTTTGTTATGACACGCAGTACATCAGTAAGGTGGACAGCTGGGCCAGCCGGTTGTTCATAGTCATAAACTTGAAAGCGAAACTCGTGAAACAGAGACGTGTAGGTGAAGCTGGTGGCGCCGTGTCGCCGCAGATCAGCTGGTCGGCGCGACCCTCGACCACTTTCCGCCGCGAGCCCTCCCGAGGTGGCCAGGAACTGATTGGGATCATTCGGGGAGCGTTTCGCCAGCGCGGCACGCGAAACTGCCGCACTTTCACAGCTTCTTGGGTGGCCAGCGTTGTGTTGAGGAAACATGCGTCGCGATAACTTATTGTTAAGTAAATCTATCCCTGTGGGACACAAATTAGCACCCAGCATTTACCGGACACAGCGACACCCTCAGCTTGCTGGCAACGAGTTCTCGCGCGGAAAGCACACACTTTCAAGCAGCGCAGGAGTCGAGGGCGGAGAAGCTCTCTTTTTTCGATTAATAAATTAATAATCGACCCACCAATAACCCGTTAATCGATTAAAGACAACGCTAGCTGGCTGCTATCCGACATACTAAAACCCGGGACGAAGCCAAAAGGAGCAAAAACAAAACGTCTCCAGCACGTCTCAAACTTTGAGACGTCGTGTTTGTCCTTTTCTTGCCTCGTTTTCGGGTTTACGTTGTCGGCATTGATCAATTGATCAACAGGTTATTCAATTATTTCCCAGCTCACAGATCACAATATACAGCGACCAAAAATAATGTTTCGCTAGCAAAATAAAATTTGTTTTTCCGCAACCCGAGCAACCTTCATCATAAGTGCTTGCTGTGTTTGACGTTTTTCTTTGAACGGATGGGAATCTGTAGGAGTGACGAGGTCACAACGCCCTGAAATGGTCCTAATCTAGAGCGGGTAACGAGGAAGGGTATTTGGTTACTTTTTTCCGAGGAACGTCTTCAACCTTGTTCTCTTTCCAAGTCGCGACCCGAAAATTGAAGTCTGGTCGCGCTGATCTTCGTAGATTTTTGATCAGCTGCATGTGTTCCAGTTGATCCGTCAGTTTTAGAACATTTCTGATGTTTAGCTTAAGGCGGCGGTCCCACGGCCCCAACCATAATACCGGTGGCAGCTGTGCTAACGCTCCTGTTTGCGATGCAAATGTCGCGTCTTTGCGCGTGTTACGTATTTCGTTCTTATTGCAAATAAATTGCCAATTCATCATTACTCTTTTAGTGCAAAATATGATACGCATGCTTTAAAACTTAACGCACAATAAGAAAACAAAAAGTGCAAGTTTTGATATTTTCAAAGACATACCTCTATGCATTCCAAGTTTCTAGACTTGTAATGCATCCAAGACGCGTTCTTATTTTTTTTATTAAAAGATGAAGGACTCGTCTAGTTCCCTGTATACGTGTTTTTCTGAATTAGCACACTCACATTTTTTAATATTTATTCAAAAAGAGCCTTTTTTATGCAATTTTGAAGTCTCGTAACTCAGTGTCACATCATAACGCAGCAACGACATTTAAGGGCATGCTCCTGGTAAATATAGGAACTCCGCATACAAAATATTAGAAGTGCAACGCCACCCGTTTTTTTGTAAACACAACTTGATTGTGATAAAATTTTAAAGAATTCCCTTAACGCGTTCTTGGTTTTCTCAGACAGCGTTCTGGCATCTGATCTAATTTTTTTTAATTGTATGCTAGAGGAACTGAGCTGGTTCACCTGAAGCGTGATTTTTTTGTATTCATATTCAGATTTGTTTAAAATAATTTTAAATCATGGGACTATTTTGAAGCTCGACTCTGTACGCAAGAAACCGGTTTCAAAGAAGAGGACAGCTATTTAAATAACGATTCTTTAATTAGAGCTTTTATCGTTCTAATTAAAATCACTGCCTATGATTGTAATTATTTTAAAGCATACTAATTGTCCTAAATAATAAAAATAACCTATGTTGTAGCAGACGACGCGCACTTGCGCCATCTTTTGAAAGGTGGCTGAAATTCGAGGTTGAGAAGTTCAGGCAAAGTGGCGCTGATTCTGTCCCTGACGCAGAGGATTCTTTTATCAAATATTTCCTCGCGCTACTTCCTCGTTCTTGCAGTGAGTCAGTTAATCTTGCAAGAAAAAAAAGAAAGAAAACGAGAAGCGCGTCACAAGGGTCGCGAGCAAGTTCTCGAAAACACCTAGTGCCCATAAATAAGCTATTCAATGCTGCCCGCCATGTTCCGACACCACGAAAGGTGCAAATATTCAACTCCATCTGATGATGACGACGAAGGGGAATTTCTTTCCCTTCACTCCAAGATTTTTAACAAACAATCTTTTTTAAGGTTCCAGCTTTCCAACCGCGCTGGTTCTGTTTTGGTCGCCATCGTGGAGAGATTTGAGATTTTCAGTTTTCATGTTACTCTACTCATAGACAACTTACAGAGAGCGTTATGTGCAAACCGCAGTGACTGGTACGGAAACAAACAGCCAGTCATCGTGACTCAAATCTGAGGCTCAGGAAAAGGGTCTAATAAACCCCTTTTCCAAGTGCTCTATCAAAAGCGTTGCACATGTGCGAAACCCTCACTAAATCGTCTTTCTTTGGATTAATTTTTATTACATTTATTCAAATAAGAACAGTGTAAAACGATCAACTTTCATGGTGTTGGTTTAACAATGCAACGACTCCAAGCTTCCACTTTGCGCTTTACACCAACCACGACCCTTGTCCTTTGCAACTATAGTTATAAGCAGCCAGGTCCGACTTGCTAGAAACAGCGTCTCAGCTGAGACTGTGGGAAAGAAAGCAATGCCAAAGCCAGCGCTCGAGCTGAGCGGGACTCAAGCCGCGTCTCAAGACAGTCGCGTCTCAGCAGAGACGCTGTTCTAGCAAGCCGGCCCAGGATCACAACTCGTGAAGTTTCCTCGCGCTTCTCTTTCGTTTTGCGGAGTCCCCGCAATGAGTGATGCGAAATAAAATCAAGCGAGTTGCTCAGTGCTGCCCTGCCATGTTCTTCCATGACAGGGCTAGAGAGCGGTTTCCTTGTGGCCTTCACTCTCGCCAAGGAGCAATGGGACTTCTTTAGCCGCGTAGGGGTGCGACCACACAACCATGCCCAACGCTGCCTGAGCCATCCTGAACAACTGTTCCCCGACCACTGCGATTAAAAATGTGTGCAATTAAACTTGCTTGAAATAACTGTAGTGAGCCGATTGAAATAAGTTTTGGCTTACAATAATACAATGCTTGTCTATACAAATTTGTTTCTTAAGGAGACGAAGAGAAAGACGTGTTCCGCATAAGTCCCTGAAGGCAGCCGGCCTCACAACCTGTAGGTCTAATTACTCTATAAACTTATCCAACTCAACCCCGGAGCAAAGAGGACAACACGGTGAGGAGGACGTGACTCTCAGAAGGAATTAAAGCGCTGTAGGATCGGTAGGGTTACAGCGACCCATCCAAGCTGCCGCCGCAGGGAACAACTATACTCCCGGTGCAAAGGCCGTAAGAGATCGCGCCTGTTCACTCTAGCCCGGCCATTGCTCTTCAAACTGCTGAACGAGGCAATGTCCACTCACACAGGGACGTTTGCTTATGTTTTCCTACGTTGCGTTATAACTAGGTCTGGGCACTTGATCTAATAACCTACCGATGAATCAATTAATGATTTAATCGCGATTAAATTTTTAACCAGTTGATCCGTTAAATTTTGGCAAAGGAAAAATTAAAAATTTAACGCTTTCACCACGCACGTGTACGAGTACACCTGTATGAAAGCAAACTTTAGGTGAAATTTTGACCTAAAGTAAACTGTAGGGGCGAGATGTGTGACTCGAAAGAAGTGGAGAAGGTTATATGTGCCCCCAGCCACTTCAACGCCATGCGATTGTCCGTTTAGCGCAGCTGAACCTATAGGCCTATTACTAAATTACGCAACCATCAAGGAGAATGCAGGGAATGGTGTTCCACGCGCCGCACGTGCTGGCGTCTGCAGCAGTAACTGTCCCAACGTTGAACTGTCCTAAAGAAAAGGCCTAAAACAAATGGCATCTTGCACGCGCGTTCGTCAACGCTTTAGTTTGGTTATTTACTTCGAATCTTTTATACGGGGAAGGCGTGCGCGTGTGGCCCGTGGAACACCAATCCCAGCATTCTCCTTCATGCTTGGGTAATATAGCAATAGGTCCATTGATTAATTATTCGATTAAAATTGACGCCCAGTCCTAGTTATCACTTAGTCCGCAGGACATCTGTGCTTCATATGTCGCATGCAAATCTACTCTTTGAACTGGATTCCATGCCTCATTCGAACCACGAATGTCCCGTAAACTTTGAGC
>JAZHYW010013425.1:0-24544 GCA_037355805.1 Ixodes ricinus
ATGAATCATGTTAGGAGTAATATGCGTGACACTGTCCCATTCTCGGGTTAAGTGAATCATGTTAGGAGTAATATGCCCGCCAACACCCTTTCGAAAACAAAATGTGAAAAACGCGCCGACGGCGTTCTCTAGCTAACAGTGTCGTACAACGTGCAAAGTGAGTTACAGTCCGAGTTCACCTCATCTCACTGCCAGACGTTTTGCCGCCTTACTTTAAGGTGTATTTATATAATCTCCTCAGGGAAAGACCGGGGACGCGCGGCCCGCGGCCTTTGTGAACAAGCGCTGAAGAGCACATAACAATAAAAATGTCGTAGAAAACTGCGCCGCTGAGAAAGCATCTTTCTTTGTATATATAATTTTGAACTTTTAAAGCGGCAGGTCCACGCCCCCGTTGTAGCTATGGATCTAACCCCCGGACAGCGAGACTGCTGCGCTCTTAGTCGGATGTTGTGGTCGGTGCTCTATCTATGCAGAATACCTTTAGTGGATTTAGAGCGACTCAAAAAGGGCTCCCTACTCGCGCCTTCGGTAAGGGCTCGGTGCGCGCTTCCACGGCCAAAAAAATTCGAACAAAAAGCGTGTAAACCTTTCGGTGGACATCCACCTGGTTAGGAATGACAAATGAATGAAAGGAAACTCTAACCAAAAATTGATACGGAGCCCGACGTTTCAAGGCCAGTTTGGCCCCTTGATCACGGGTGACTGTTCTTGTCCTTGTCGTCGTCTTGCAAATTGCCCGGTGTTTTTGGTTTCTTTAAAGCGGCCGTTGTATCTGCACGTGCTTTATGGTTCGTGGCGCCTCGCGTGATGCACCGCAAACCAGACACATAGGCGCTTGGCAGTGTCCCAGCTGATCGGTTGACGTTATTTTTGGTGTTCTGAATGTACCAGGACTCTAATAAAAGGCGTCTTCGCCAGTTTCTTTCCGTGCCAAGAATAGAGCATTTGTTGAATTCAATCGTGTGACCCTCTTTTTGGACGTGTTCTGCCAGCGCACTACCCTGCACGTTATTCTTTTTGACGTCATACTGGTGCTGGCGTAGACGTTCCGGGAAGTTTTTAGTTTCCCCAACGTAGGAGGCGCCGCAGTCACCACAGGGGATCCTGTAGACGAGTCCCTGAGCCTTTTCTTTAGGGGGACGATCCTTTGGAAGCGAGAAGAGGCGTCCAATGGTGGACACCGGTTTATGTGTCACACTGACGCCGTATTTTCGTAATACGCGCGCGAGAGTCTCGCTTGGGCCCTTGATGTACGGGACGCATACGCGGTTGGGTGGAGGAGGGGCGTCTTTTGTTTCATTCTGTCTAAGGTTTTTGTACACGTTGTTCAAAAACCTGGCAGGATAGCCATTCTGTTTCAGGTCGTGTTTGATCGTTGTGACCTCTTTCTTAAGAGCCTCTTCAGTGGAGCAGACAGTAATTGCTCGCCTGAAGAGTGCGGAAGCCACAGAAGATTTGTGCGTTGCAGGGTGGTAGGACGCAAAGTTCAGGTATCTGCCGGTGTGTGTCTGTTTTCTGTAAACTTCGAATGTCAAGCGGTTGGACTTTCTCTTCGTGAGCACGTCCAAGAATGGGAGAGAACCGTCAGACTCCAGTTCAATTGTAAATTGTATCGCCGGTTCAATGGAGTTTAAGTGGTTGTGAAGGTTGTTGATTTCACTGGTTTTGACCACACAGAAACAATCGTCCACATACCGTAAGAACACGGTGGGTTTCGGGGCGAATGTCTCTAAGGCTTGCCGCTCGATCGCCTCCATCGTGAGGTTAGCCACGGTGACGGAAATTGCTGCACCCATTGCCGTTCCACTAGTTTGTTTGTAGAATTGACCCTTGAAAGAAAAGTAGGTGCTGGTTAAGCAGAGGTCCAGAAGGCGGCAAATCTCATCGATGGAGAGGCAAGTCCTCTCGGAGAGTTTCGTGTCAGACGACAGTGCCGTTCTTGCTACAGACACCGCAAGAGGCACAGGCACACTTGTAAATAGAGATACCACGTCGAAGGACACGAGACTTTCGTCCTCGTGCAGTTCGAGACCGGAGGTGAGCTCGATGAAGTGGCCGGAGTTGTGCACGTACGTGTTTGTCTTCCCCGTGAGGGGTGACAGCAACCGATGTAGGTAGTTGGATAACGCACGTAGCGGTGATGTGGTGAAGTCCACTATTGGTCGAAGTGGAACACTGGGCTTGTGGATTTTCGGGAGGCCATAAAATGCAGGGGTGGACCCGTTCCTGCAGATAAGGCTCAGGTAAAGGTTTCGGGAATCCGGATAATGACCGAAGATCGACGAAAGAGCCTTGTTTAAAGTTGCTTGGATCTTGGTAGTCGGGTCTTTTGGCAACGTCATGTACGCAGTGGTGGCGAGAAGTTTGTGGGCCTTGTCGTCATAGTCGGTACGGTTCATGACCACTGTCGCATTCCCCTTGTCGGCAGGCAGAATGACAATGTTCTTGTCTTCCTTGAGATTCTTGATGGCTGCTTTCTCTTCTGTCGTGTAGTTTAGACGCGGTCTTCGCTGCACCTTGGAAAGCACGCTAATAGCCTTCAATCGTGCTTCTTCACGAATGCCGGGGTCTACTTGATGCAGGCCATACTCGACAGCTGTTGCCATTGACGCAATAGGTGGTTTTGTGGTAGTAAGGTTAAACTTTTTTCCTTTTGCCAAGACATGAGTTTCTGTGGCGGAAAGGGTCCTTGCTGAGAGATTTTTCACGAAAATCTTGTCAGATTCTTGAGAATCATTAGGACGCGCTTGAAGAGAGGCGAGCTTCTTCTTGTGACCTGATTCCCTTTTTTCAGAGGATGAGATGGCAGTACATCTGGCAAACTCGTCGATGGCAGAAAAAACTTCAGGTGCGCGGTGTTCCAGTTGTCTTCTCAGAAAGAAAAGGTCCAATTCGTTCCTCTTGACCGTTTCCCGGCATTCCTGAATTCTCGCGTTAAGCAGACGACGCTCGGCTTGTTCCACGATCCTGTGGCCTTCGCGTGTGTTAACTAGCCGTTTTAGGCGTAGACTCTTCGGAATTACCTGCAGTCCCTTGCAAGTCTTGTTGAAGTTGAGATGTGCTTTGAAGGTTGAAACGGAGTTGGTCAGTTGAATAAATCGTTTGGCAAGCCGGACGACGACAGGTCCATAGTCAATGCGCATAGAATTAAACGTAAACCTTTCGGTGGACATCCACCTGGTTAGGAATGACAAATGAATGAAAGGAAACTCTAACCAAAAATTGATACGGAGCCCGACGTTTCAAGGCCAGTTTGGCCCCTTGATCACGGGTGACTGTTCTTGTCCTTGTCGTCGTCTTGCAAATTGCCCGGTGTTTTTGGTTTCTTTAAAGCGGCCGTTGTATCTGCACGTGCTTTATGGTTCGTGGCGCCTCGCGTGATGCACCGCAAACCAGACACATAGGCGCTTGGCAGTGTCCCAGCTGATCGGTTGACGTTATTTTTGGTGTTCTGAATGTACCAGGACTCTAATAAAAGGCGTCTTCGCCAGTTTCTTTCCGTGCCAAGAATAGAGCATTTGTTGAATTCAATCGTGTGACCCTCTTTTTGGACGTGTTCTGCCAGCGCACTACCCTGCACGTTATTCTTTTTGACGTCATACTGGTGCTGGCGTAGACGTTCCGGGAAGTTTTTAGTTTCCCCAACGTAGGAGCGCCGCTGTAAACCGAAGGTCCAGCGGTTGAGCCTTCTCTTCAGAGCACGTCCAAGAATGGGACGAGAACCGTCAGACTCCAGTTCAATTGTAAATTGTATCGCCGGTTCAACTGGAGTTTAACGTCTACGCCAGCACCAGTATGACGTCAAAAAGAATAACGTGCAGGGTAGTGCGCTGGCAGAACACGTCCAAAAAGAGGGTCACACGATTGAATTCAACAAATGCTCTATTCTTGGCACGGAAAGAAACTGGCGAAGACGCCTTTTATTAGAGTCCTGGTACATTCAGAACACCAAAAATAACGTCAACCGATCAGCTGGGACACTGCCAAGCGCCTATGTGTCTGGTTTGCGGTGCATCACGCGAGGCGCCACGAACCATAAAGCACGTGCAGATACAACGGCCGCTTTAAAGAAACCAAAAACACCGGGCAATTTGCAAGACGACGACAAGGACAAGAACAGTCACCCGTGATCAAGGGGCCAAACTGGCCTTGAAACGTCGGGCTCCGTATCAATTTTTGGTTAGAGTTTCCTTTCATTCATTCGAACAAAAGCGCTAAAAAACACTTTAAACCCACCAAGGAAATTCCCCGCTCAAGGGGCTCCCTGAAAAGAAAAAAACAAGTTTTTTTAATAGTCTGATTGGGACACGCGTGTCAAAATTAAAATTTTAACGAAAAAACAATTAGAGCAATATTGACGGCGCGAGACGCGATTTAGTCGGTAGTCAAATCGTTTCCACTTGTTTTCTATCTCGGCATTTCGGGCGCGTGGAGGAGAGGTGGATCGGCTTCGCCTTCACGTTGAGGTCGAAAGAGCGAATGACCATTCCGTGACATCATGGACTTTGCGCGCAGAATTTCAAATAAATCTCTCGCCGTCAATATTGCTCTAAAAATTTTGTTTTTCCCTTAATGTTTCGTTCTCGACACGCTGTGCTAACGCTCCTGTTTGCGGTGCAAATGTCGCGTCTGTGCGCGTGCCACGTACTTCGTTCTTTTTACAAATAAATGACCAATTCATACTCACTGTTTTAGTGCAAAATGTGACCTTAATTTTTCAAAACTTAACGCACAATAAGAAAACAAAAAGTGCAAGTTTAATATATTTGAAAGCATACCTCTACGCATTGCGAGTCTCTAGACTTTTGATGCAATCAGGTCGCGCTGTTATTTTTTAATGAATAGACGAAGGACTCGTGCGGTTCTGAACTTACGTTTCTTTTATACTTAGTACACTCACAATTTTTTTTATTTATTCAAAAAGTGTTTTTTATGCGATTTTGAAGTGTCGTAACTCAGTTTCACATCCTAACCCAGCAACAACATTAAAGGGAATGCTCCCGCTAAGCATAGGAATTCAGCATAAAAAGTATTAGAAGTGCAACAAGAGCAGTTTTTTTTTTTTTGTAAACACCACTTGATAGTGATAAAATTTCAAAGGATTTTCTTCACGCGTTTTTGGTTTTCTCAGAAAGCGTTCTGGTATCTGATTTTTTTTATATTGTATTCTACATGAACTGGTTCTCTGGAAGGCTGGTTTGGCTGTATTAATATTCAGATATGTTTAAAATAATTTAAATCATGGGATTGTTTTGAAGCTTGACTCTGTATGCAAGAAATCGGTTTCAGAGAAAAGGACAGCTATATAAACAACGATTCTTTAATGAGAGCTTCTTCTCGTTCTAATTAAAATCACTTTCCATTGTTGTAATTTTTTTTAAAGCATACTAATTGTCCTAAATATCAAAAAGGACTTATGTTGTAGCAGACGGCGCGCACTTGCGCCATCTTTTGAAATGTGGCTGAAATTCGAGGTTGAGAAGTTCAGGAAAAGTGGCGCTGATTTTGTCCTTGACGCAGAGGATTCTTGACTCAGATATTTCCTCGCGCTTCTTCCTCGCTCTTGCAGTGAATCACAGTTAGTCTCGCAAAAAAGGAAAGTGAGAAGCGCGTCACAAGGGTCACGAAGGTCAGGAGCAAGTTCTCGAAAACATCTAGTGCCTATAAATAAGCTAGTCCATGCTGCCCGCCATGTTCCGACACCACGAAAGGTGCAAATATTGAACTACATATCGTAGCGAGGACGATGGGGAATTTTTTCCCCTTCAGGATAAACAAAGATACATTGTTTTAATGTTCCAGCTTTCCGACTGCGCTTGTTCTGTTTTGTCGGTCATCGTGCAGGGATTTGAGATTTTCAGTTTTAACGTTACTCTACTCGTAGACAACTTACGGAGACTGTTTTGTCCAAAACGCAGTGACTGGGCCTCACATTGAGGCAACAAACAGCCAGTCATCGTGGCTTAAATCTGATGCTCAGGAAAAGTGCTCTAATAGACCCCTTTCTCGTGAAATGCACTATCCACATGTGCGAAACCCTCCCTAGGTAGTCTTTCTCTTGGATTTATTGATGTTTCATTTATTGAAATAATAATGTCAGACGATCAACGTTGACGGTGTTGGTTTAATAATGCAACGACTCCAAGTTTCCACTTTGCGCTTTAGATCAACCACGACTCCTGCCCTTTGCAACTGATGATAAGCAGCCAGGGTACCGACTTGGTAGAAACAGCTACTTAGCGCTGAGACTGGGAGAAATAAAGTACTGCCAAAGTCAGCGCACGAGTTGAGCCGGACTCAGGCCGCGTCTCAAGACGCCTGCGCGCCCCAGCCTCTGCGATGCTTTCTTTTACCTAATCTCAGCTGAGACGCTGTTCTAGCAAGCCATTCCAGGATGACAACTCGTGAAGTTTCCTCGTGCTTCTCTTTCCGTCTTGCAAGTTCCCGCAATCAGTGTTGCGCAATAAAGTCAAGCGATGATGCTCAGTGCAGCCCTGCCATGTTCTTCTACGCCCGGGCTAGGAGCGGTTTTCCTTGTGGCCTTCACTCTCGCCTAGGAGCACTGGGCGTGGAGGGGCGATCACACTGCCATGCCCAACACCACCTGCGCCATCTTGAACAACTGTTCCCTGACTACTGTGATTGAAAATGTGTCATTATACTTGTTCGAAATAACTGTAGTGAGCGGATTGAAATAAATTTCGGCTTACGACAGTTAAATGCTTGCCAATACAAACTCATTCCTTTTGAAGGCGAAGAGAAAGAGGTGTTCTGTACAAGTCCCTGCAGGCGGCCGGACTCATGACCTGTCGGTCTAATTACTTTAGCAATTTCTCCAACCTAACCCCGGAGACAAAGATGACAACACACGGCGAGGAAGAGGGGCCTCTCAGAAGGAAATAAAGCGCTGTAGGAGCGGTAGGGCTACATCGACAGCTTCGAGCTGGCGCTGCCGGCAGCAACAACTACTCCCCGTGCAAAGGCCGTAGGAGATCGCGCCTTTTCACTCGATCCAAGGCCATGGTTCTTCCAACTGCTGGACGAGGCAAGCGCATGTTCATAGGCCCCTCTGAAATTTCGAGCAGCGCTCCAGGCGAGCAAAATAGAATATTTGTGGCTCGTGTTTCAAACATGCGTCGGTATACGCTTCTCCTCAATTTTTTTTTTTTAATGCTCCGTTCTTTTGCGAGGTGCCAGTGTAGCAGAGGCTAGAAGAGTAACCTCCGATCTTGCAGTGTCCCCTGCCAAGCACGCGCTCGTGCAGTGCGAGCATCGTTCAAGGGAACATGCTTTTGCAAGTATACTCTGTTTCATAGTTAGCGTGCGACGCTGTCAAAGCTACTGGCGCGAGCGCGTGGCTTCATCTATGGTTTTGTTTGCACGAGAACTCGTGCAAATGATCAATGAGGTCAAGCCCCACGCCCAAGCCAGTAGCTTTGACAGCGTTGCACGCTAAGTATTAAACAGAGTAGCTTCGGCTTCGCTCTCACGCAAAGTGAAACACACGTGCTCACACGGAGGCTATGAATAATAAACCCGAACGAAATGTTTGATGAAACGCTAAACCCGCGAACTGCATTTGCTTTACGTATATTTTATTGCGCACGGAAAGGGATGACACACGCTTGTATTCGAAGGTGGCTCGTGCATAATGGAACGTTACAGCGCCGCATTGATGGTCGTATCGCGTGGATAACAGCATAACATGGTCGCGTCTTTCGGACAAGTTCGCGCCCCCTGCCCGAGAGCAACAGACCTATTGGCACATTTGGCTTCCAACCTAAACACGCCAGGAGAATAACGCGGAGGGAGAACTTGCGCTGCAGAAACCAGGAATCATCGACTCGAACCACGCCGTCCGTCCCCCCCCCCCCCCCCCAATTTCAACCTGGATGAGCGACTGTACCGGTGTGCTAAATTTCTGACCCACGTCGGAGACACCAGGCGCCTCTTATGGTAGTTTAACTTTTAACTGCTCTAACATCTAACAACAAATTACTTTCGGTGTAATTTCTCAAATATTTTTGCGCACAGAGGAAGAGCAGACGTTATCGCGTTTCGAAGTCACGTGCGTCAAGTCACGAATGCTTGCTAATCCCCGTACTACGCCCCTTCGCCGAGAGCTGGGGATGGTGTGGAACGAAAATTCGATGTTGTGTGTAAACAGATTGGTGGAACTTTTGCAGTCGTCGGGGCGTTCTTACACCAACAGCGACAATGTTGATAGTCTGATATTTGGATTAATACTTTCTTTCATCGACGTGAATAGGAGCACCGTCGGACTGTCAACTTTGACGTTGTTTGTTGAGTATGCAGCGACTTCAAGCGTCTACCACATGCTTTTCACAAAGCATCAACGAACCAATCGAACTCATCGTTCGACGCCATCTTCCTTTCTCGCCGAAGCGCGTGGGAGACAAGGGTGGAAGACAACGGGGCGGAGGTCACGTGACAGGCGGTCGGCCGAAGAGACACGAGCTGGCAGTCACAGAGCGTGCTGCGCAACGGGTATATTTTTTCAGCCTCCAATTATCAATAGACTTCATTATTAATAAAAAATATCAAAAGCACTATAAAAATAAACACTTTGATATCTGCTACTCACTTGCGGAACAATTTTTAACTTTAGGTTACTGGGGCTGAAAAATACGCTTTTAGTCTTTTCTTGAGCATGCGGATTCTTCGACTTGGCGTACTATTTCAACAATATTAGGGTGGTTATTTATAAGGTCAGCTAATTGGTAATCAAGTTTAATCAAACTATTATCAAAATGATGAGTTAGATAGAGAGCCCCTCTGAACACCAGTCCTGAAAAAAGAGTGCTTGTTTTATCATAAATCAAAATGCAGTCAGATACTACAAGGTACACAAGGCCATGGTTGCCCGGTGACAACAAAATGCACTAAAAGATGTCGAGCCCAGTGACGTAGTGTTTTTTTGGCTTTGCTCGATTGGCCTTATTGATTTGTTACGTCGGCTGCGCTGTGACTTACGAAAATAAATTTAATCGTTTATGTATGTGCAAAAGCTCTTCCATTCACAAAATGCTGACAACGCATTTCCTATATATGTTCTTTATTATTTGATGACATTATTCACTGATTGATTGAATATGTTTTTAATTCTTGAATAGTTATACGATAGCTCCTGGCTTGTGAGCCTCTAACAAAATCGCTTTGCAAACCCTGCAGCGCGGAACAAAACCCGTATCAAAGAACTAAATTTGCCCAGCTCGGCACCCTCACTCGGATATAGATGAGCTAGCTGGGCTCCGCTTCTGGGCGAACTGGGCACTGCTAGCACCACTGGCACGTTTGCTGGAATATGTGTCAGCGAGAGCACGCGCTGAGCGCTGAACGTGCACGGGTGAGCAGCAGAAAGGAGGAAATGAATAGCAGAGGAGTAACATCCCTGCCACGAGCTAGTTTTTTGGCCTAACGGATGAGTGTCGTCATCTAGTGATTGAACTAATGGCTTGTTCAAGATGGCCGCCGTGGGACCGCCGCCTTAAAGCACTGCTGCTAAAGCGCGGTTTTGCGAAATGCTTTCTTGACACTGAGTCCACGCGGAAACGAAGCATAGGCGCAAACAGGCTGTCCGTCTGGAGCCTAGATTCGATTTTTTTTCTTTCACATCTTTGTTTTGCAGTGCTTTCGGTCCGAACACAACGCGGGATCACCCTAAGAGCGTAGAGAGCGTGTAGTTGAGGAAAGCGGGGCCAAAGCCTCCGGATCTCAGTCAATACTTCGGCAGGTGAAGCTGGCGAACAAGGGATACCTATTAGCGAAACATCGGCCGGGAGGATTAGCTTTTCCGCTGCCTTTTCCCAGGACTACTGTTGAACGAGTGTCTTCGCTCCGAATTTCTGTCGATGGGGGACGAGATTAGGGAGTATTCGTAGGTGGTTTCCTCCCTCCCAACAAACTTGTCCGCAAACCCCTGCGAGTCGGAACTCCGGAGACAAGGCTAGCGGCGCTCAGCCACAGTAGTGGCGTCCTCGCTGCGGAGGGCGGAATGGAGGGAGGAAAAACAGTTTACGAAAACTCCCTATTAGGAAGTTTTAGTGTGTCGTATACCGCGATAAGGATACTCGATACTTCGCGAACACGAAGTTTCTCTGCAGACATGATGACATAATTATCTTCTGACACGTCTCAAGCGCGCTTATAAAAATGTTTGCTTCGTACACATATATGTACGCTTCGGACATACCTGCGGACAGTTTTTATGTCACCAATATGACTGGACTGCCGTGCAAGGAAGAAACATGCTTCAGTCGTTTTTTCGCAGACTGTATTTTGCAGCATGTATTTGTTAGCGGCAGTGGGATCGCGGCTCATTGTGGCCAATGAAGCGCAAGAGAACGATGGCGCGACACGCGCGTACTATATGCAGGCCCGAAATAGCGCAGAAAAAGGGCGTTATTATTCGCACAAGAACCACTAAATGAGCTCCGCTTTAGAGTACCGGCACTCCGTTCCCTGATCTGCTGGTGGGCGCCGCCATCTTGGTGCTTAGAGCAGAGCAGACGCAACTGCCAGATCGTCGCAATTCACAAAATGCGGCTTCCTCAGCTTTAGAAACGGCGGTAGGAAGCTCAAGTTATATCGTTTTGCTCTGTGGCGGACTGTTCTAACATTTGTGGAGGACGGAAAAACGTGTCCTGTGATTTCAGATAAAAATTCAGGTAACTGGCAACCATGATTTTAAGCACTCAGATTGCTGAAATGTCGTTACTCTGAAGAGTAGCTCTATTTAGTGACTCTAATTCGTACGAACATTGTATGCCGCGGGGTTCGGGCGGAGCAACTCTTTCTAAAGGCCATCGACGTTTTAACGAGGGTTCACATGCAGCTTTGACCATATGCAGACAACCGTATACATAATTGATAATGATCACGCACGCAATGGCAGCAAACTTTTATGGTCGTAAGGTTTTGTTTTTTTTGTATCGTTAAAGAGAGTAACTATTGCTGCCTCAGCTCGGTAGAGCGATCAATAACAAACCAGAATAAGGCGCACAAAAATAATAAAGCCGCACAGAGCAAATTGTAATAAAGGCAATACTGTGGGCCTCCTATGTGACGTTACACGAGAGGTGCACAATTTTCCAGCGTCACACAAAATGTAACCTAATGTGTGGCGCAAAAAAACTAAAATACTGAGTTTTCTGACATTAACGAGAACTTAACGGAATGCGGGGCGTGTCGAATCCCGAGCCATAGCCTCCTCTATGCTCACAATGCCCGGCAGTTCGACGACGGAGCCGTAGAGTGACCGGTCGCAGATTTGGACCGCGAGGATCTGGTAGCACAAAGCATCAAAGAGCCATTTCTCTGGAAACCTGGACGTCAGCGCACAACTTTTCCAGCGGCGAGCACCCGAAACACACTTGTTTGCTCGGGAGAAGTGTGTTTCGGCGTCTCGCCGCAGTGGGGCGCCAGTCACGTGGCTCTCCTCTCATCCGTTGTCTGCCGCTCTACCTTTTCCATTTTGGCGGCCGCTTCTCGTGGCGATCTGCCAAGCTTTGTCAGTATATAGGAGGCTATGCCCGAACATATCTTAATCATCACTCAGCAGCCAATCAGAACGCGGCGTTAGCCGATACGAACGCTAGTGAAACAATCACGAAGCGAGAAAACCGGAACGCATCAAAACCACGCCCTGCATTTTTTTTAAAGCCGGGGTCACACTGCTTATACATCATACAAAAGACAGTCTGCGTACAGATTCGAAGTCGAGTCACCACGAGATCAGTGCTTCGAATGCCGCGTGGCAATGAGTTCAAGAAGAAAACGTGGCACGCAGCTTTCGAACCACGGATATTGCGGCGACTCGTGTTTGCCGACTGTCTTTTTGTATGATGGATGAGCGGTGTGACTTAAGTTGTCAGTGACTCTGGATAGACCAACATGCGGCTCTGACTTCGCTCCGCTGTGGTGGCGCTGCTGTCGGCAAGGCGGCGTACGCAGTCCATTGAGTTGTTATGATATACGCTAGAGGTTCAACTGGCGCTAGTGTCTATGAGGCTTCCGGGTGGCAAATTGAAGCACACAGCAACCAGTCTATATTTGCGGTGCTCCTGTGCATTCCTATGGGAAAACGCGCGTGCATTTGGTCTCTTCGCCGGAAAATAACATGAAACACTTCTGATATTTGGGTCGTGCCGAATAGTACGTATCTTTAGTAACATTGTAAAAGTGTAATTGCTTTAGTTAGCGCATTTTTATTCATCAGTGAACGACGTTTAACTTTGCTACATTTCAGTCGCAAACATGTGTTCCGCAGAAGGTGTGTAACAACAAGCGACGATTCAAAGCAAAATTACAGTCGAAAGGAATATAGAGTGTGTTCAAGGTTTGCCTGCAATCCGGTGACGCTTAATTGCAAATATGCCAGTCCTGTCACTATATAAAAATGACCCCGTTTTCCATTTTTACGAGCAATTAAAAACATTCAAAACGTAAAAAAACAAAAAAGTACGGGGGCCATGAAAGATGTCTTTTATTATTTTCTATGTCAGGCAGCTTTTATAAGGCCCTTGTCTTCAACGATTTCGAGCGTGCGAGTGTTGTTTTGAATGTCGAACTAGCATTTGCAGAGCAGAAAGAATAAAGCAGTACGTATACTTATTGAACATAAAACTATATTGCGTGGCCTTCAATTTATTTTGATCGTCTGCATGAACAACCAGTTACTGCATGATCCAGTTTTACAGCGTAGTTCTTGCCGTCTCTCTTAGTTTTCCAGATGTCGTTCTTTCGTTTGGCACGTATATCTCCCAAATTGAAAAGCGCCGACGTCGTGTTCGCGCTAACCGTGTCCGACAGTGCACATAAATACAGGTACGAAGCCGTTTGAGCACAGTTTTTAATGCAATCAATTGGCAAGAAAAACGCCGTAACTGACCAATTATTTTGTCTGCCTGACTGAGAAACGTAGCTACATAGTACGTACGAATTATTCGGGATATTTGTTCTTATAATCGAGCGCAAGAAAAAATACACAAACTTTTTCCCATAGAAATGCATTTCCCAAAGTCAATTTTCGACTGGTTGCTGTCTGCTTCAATTTGCCGCAGCACACTAGCGCCACTGGAACCTCTAGCGTACATTATAATAACTCCATGACGCAGACGCTGCTGCGGAACGCAAGCTTGTCTGCTTCTTTTGCATGGGTTGTGGTGACGTCAGAACGCCGAGCTCTGATTGGTTCTGAAAGAAGGATAGTGGGTAGACCTCAAGGCAGCTTGCTCTTAAGTCTACTTACTATCTTTCAATCAGAGCCAATCAGAGCTGGGCGTCTTTATGACGTCACCGCAACCCTTACAAAGAAGCAGACGAGCTTGCGCTCCGCGTGGCTTCTGTGCACGCTGTGGTGCCCACAAGTGTTGTGGGCAAACTCGTGTTTGTTCGCAAACAGGGCGTATGCCGATGAAGAAGTTTCTCGTTCCCGGCCAACGAGACGGCCCACTTCTTCGTCCCCGTAATTAGGCTGTCAGCAGAGAAAACCGCACGAAACCCGAAAGTATATACGACGCAGTTTGGGTAATTTTTCATGCGCGCCGTTGTTGAAGAATTTTCGGTACTGAGACGAAGTAGGCGTTTCCCCCGCTCGGGAGAGGCGTTTTCTAAATACCGGTGATCGAATGATTCTGAACGAAGAAAATGTACGACGCGGCGCCTTCCCTGAGCGAAATGAATCCAAAATACTTCAAATTAGCAGCAAAAATCAGCGCTATATATACATCACAATCAATTGACCTCCGCTATTTTCTCACAACGGCGCTGGTAGATGCTGCGTTTGTTTCATGAAAATTTTCATCCTGTGCGTTCATTTGCAGCATGTGCATAAATAAACTTATACGAATAATTAGACCATGCTCACGAACCTGCTGAGATTGTAGCCCGCACGCTTGTTCATTTCTTGCAGATGGATTCCTCCGCTTACCGTCTTCTGCTGCAAAGTTCGTTGTCGATGAACGCTCACAGCGTAAAATAAATCAAAACGCAGCGGCACCTTGTTTAGTATCCGCTTGTAATACGTACCGCTCTATACCTGCATATTGATGTGCTCGCATTGATATTCAGTGCTGCGCTGTTACGCGTATATACTAGAGGTGACCACCACAAAAATTCTACAGGTGTTTAGTTTCGTTTATACCGCAAAAATAAACTACGCACCACCGAACGCTTATTCTCCGCCTAAATGTAGCACTAGCGGTCCAAACCAAATGCCGAAGTTTCAGGAGAAAAAAAGTGTTGTTTGTGTATGTTTATACAGTTTAGAACTTAGTCTGGCTCAACGGGCGACATGTCTCCCAGCTGTAGATGAGCAATTTAGCCAGTGGAGTACAACCGCTAGCCTGGGGTCTTTAACCTGCACCACGCAGTAGTGATACACGACCGCACGCCGGTACGATATGCTCATCAAGATCGAAACGGGCAGGAGTAGGGATCGAGAAGTTTCAGAAGTAACTGTGATCTCAGTCAAAAGTTATAGCTGAATTTCTGAAAATGTCGATGGAAAAATGGGCCTGTTTTCGCCCATTTTTGGTTGAGCCACATGTATATATATATAGGTCCATCGGCCCTTATTTTTCCATTGAAAATTTCAGAAAACCGGCTATAACTTTTGAACGAGATAACGGTTACTTCTTAAACTTTAGCATCTGCTTCGGAGTGCTACATTTTGGCGTAAAATGAGCGTTTAACAATGCATAGCTTATTTTGCAAGTAAAAAAAAAATATTTTTTACAATTTATACATGAATTGATTTTCGCTGACGGTATATGCTCACGCGCAAGTCACTCGAGCCTACAAAGACTTGCTAATCTGTATTTTTTTAGAGAATCTGGTTTCACGGAACGTTTGTGACCCGCGATCCGTAGACGAGCATAACAGTAAATTTTGTCCCAAAGTAGCTACTTATACTACGTTTCACTGACCGGGACCGCCGCGCGCTATCCAATAGAGTCATTCAAGCGGCGCCAAAATGCGCATCATCGATTGTCCCTGCGCTAATCTCCTTTGTGCGTCGATGCGCATTCACTGTATACAGTGAATGCGCATCGACGTTGCGTTTTTTTTTCTGCGCGTGATTTGGTTAAGCAGGTGGTACTAAACTCACAAAAGACCACGAGGACTGTGACGATGCACTTTTTTCGCTGCTTCATTGGCTCTTTCTGATTGTGACGTCAGCATCGGCCGGAACAGTGAAACGGAGAATAGAAAACCCGATTTCCTTAGATCTACGTTACGTCACCGAAAGCAACCAAATTGAAGTAACCTAATGACGGTGAGTGCGCCAGTGCCCTCTATCCGCCGGTCAGGCAACTACTGATATAAAAAGGTCTATAGACAACATTTTCGGGGACCAATTAGGTAAAATCATGCATTTTTGTCTCGTTATTATATACTACTCACACAAAAATGTTTTTTTTTTAACATGACAATAATGTATTTAGCAGTTTGACTGAGGCTGAAATGGCAACAAATTGCGTCAAGGGCGCTTTATTGTAGTAGGCTGGATCGCGGATCGCGAGCCCGTCAGTGGCGCCACCCGTGGCCGTTACTTGACACCAGGCAATACACGCAAGTCTATGGGAGAAACACACGAAAGTTGAATATTGAAACTTGTACATGGTGCTTGAAGGCAAGTATTTTATGATGTGCTCCGATCATTATATCGGGTGTTTGGAGATCGAATCGGGATTTGTCAAGCGTTCGAATGCCGAATAATAAAAAAATCAAACGGGCCGGAGTACTCACGGCTGAGCTGGTAAGCTTGCTCGTGTAGTTAAGTAAACAAAGAAACTTGCCATCAATAAGACCGTCCTCGGCCCAGAAGTCCCAGAAGTTGATGCCCAGAAGTTGATGAATGTCGAAAAAGTTCCATGTTGACAGCGCCCTTCCAGGAGTGCGCGAATTCCGCGTAGCAATACTTTCAAGCTTGTCGTCTGCTAATCCCAAATCAATAGAAGCCACCACCGACTCCGCGGTAACTCTATAGTCGGTGACCGGTCAAGAATGGAGTGGAAGCCCCTCCCACCTCTTTTTCCTTTAGTAGAGCGAACGGGGAAGAGGAGGCGACCTCCTCTCCACAGTTCGCTCTACTAAAGTGGAAAGGGGTGGGAGGAGCTTCCACTTTGTTCTTGACCTGTCACCGACTATAGGTAACTCTCGTCTCATTGAGCTGCACTACATATTTCGCCCAGCGAAGTCGCTCTCCACCACAAAACATTTATTTACGAGAACTGTGAAGGCTGTCAGTATTAAAATTTGTGCACAAGCTATTTGGCAGGCTTCCCGAAAAGCAGCCGAAAAGTTTCACTGCCGACCACAGCTTAGAAACTGAGGAAACGACACTTTTTCTCGTTTCTCCCATAAAGTCCTATGCATTAGCTGGTGTCAAGTGATGGCGGCCGGTGGTGCCACTCAACCCCAGCAAGACAAGCATCGATCCGCGATACAGCCTGCTACAATAGAGATCAGTGGTCACAGGTGCCGGCGTGTCTTGTCGTCGGATGTCGCCACGCCACCCTGACGGTTGGTCGTACAAGTGCCGACGAAAAAGGCCAGCGTATACGCAAGGGTCTCGCTGTCATCGCGGCGTCCTATTTCGTGTCTGCTTTGGTTTCAGTCGTTTGCCTGGCTGCAAAGTGACCTGCACAAGGACGGCCGTCTGTCGCATATCCACCTTCGCTTCTTTCTGCCAACGCTAGGATCGCGGCAGGCAATGCGTCGTGACACAGAGAGCCTATAGATTTAAGAGAAGTCCGGAGCAACTCGAGACGCGGAGATCGTTTGCAATTGAATGGTGGACGCCTTCTGCGATGACCGGTCCCAGAGTGCGCATGCGTTGCGTTGTCGCGTGACGAGGAGGCAAGTGGTCGGAAAGGCGGACACGCTTGGCGACAAGTAACGCTTTCGGTCACCTCCACGCGGCTCGTATTGCAAGCGCGGCACATAAAAGACCTGAACCCGATTAAGTTGTTTCAAACACTCTGTTGTCTTGGCACACTAGCGTAACAGTTTTATGACGATCATAAGGCGAAAATTGAGGACCTCTATTGAGAGGTCCTCGATTTTCGCAATGTGACAGGACGGTCGTACAAAAAGACGCTTCAAGCAGTGTCTACAGTACCTATGAAGTCAGTAACTGCCTGAGCGCGGCTTAACGGATTACGCTGCGAACCTTTACCTCCAGCACTGTTCGACCAACGCTGCGAACCTTTACCTCCAGCGCTGTTCGACCAACTTCAAGGACGCGCAGGACGTCTTCAACCTCGAGAACCACGGCAGGGTGAGGAAGTGGGCTCCCGGGCCGTCTGGTCCGTGTCCTCCGGCAGGCGCGGCTATGGCGTGAGTCAGCTTCGAGACGGCGACCTGGACACGTTCTGGCAGTCGGACGGCGAGCTGCCGCACCGGATCGACGTCCAGTTCGGCCGCAGACTGAGCATCCAGGCCGTCCTCATCAACGTCTGCCACGACCTGGACGAAAACTTCACGCCCAACGTGGTCTCGGTGAGCGCCGGAAATGACCCTCACGACATGCGGACGGTGGGCGGCGTCAGCATGACACGTCCTTCCGGCTGGGTCCTCATCGAGACTCAAGACTCTGAGGCGCGTCCTCCGCGGGCGTTTTGTCTCCGACTGTACGTCCACATCAATCATCAGTTTGGGATGGACAGTCGCGTGAGGCAGATGAAGATATACGCGCCTGCTCAAGAGACTGTGGTCAGCACGCTTCCTGAGGAGGTGATCTTCAGCAGTCTGGAGTGTCGGATGTTCAGCCAGATTCGTTGATGCGTCGGACGCCATCTTTCTCGGAAGTCTCGTTCAGTGAACAATCACCAGTTTTGGAGGGCTCGCATGACGCAGAGGAATATGTATCCGCCTGTTGAAGAGACTATGATCCATACGCGCCCCGAGGAGGTGACCTTCAGCGGTCTGGAATGTCAGATCTTCAGGCCAATTCGTTGACGCGTCGGACGCCATCCTTGTCGAAAGCGTGGTTTGGCGAACGGAACTGGAGATATTTTGCTCGTCTTTTGTTCTTGTGTGTGTGTGTGTGTGCGGACGTGCAGACTCTGTATTGATCGAGAGTTTTTAAATATCTTGTTCGGAGTTCTCGGTGTTCGTGTTCCTCTCTGGCACTGGCCCACCAATCTTCGATGCAAAAGATTTCGAAGCCGAAACGACGTACCGTGCGCCCAGAACGCGCATCGTTGTCGTCGTTGGCGCCGCTTTGTGAGCGTTTATATATCGTCCATATTTCCGCCCGCACTGGAAGCGCGCGGCCTGCGTATTCAAGCATCATCTTTGCGCCACACCGCGTTTCATTTTCCGGCCTTATATTCAAGCTTCCGGGTCGAACGAACGCAGGTATTCAATCAAAATGTTTCGTAAAACCAAAATTGCAAAAAATCGTCTTTTTTTTTTTACGAGAGAGCGATAGAAAAATTTACGTAAAAACATAGTTCCTTGCCCATGATATTTATTCACTGCATTTCTTTTTAAATTTAATGCAGGCTGCTGCGCAACATAAAACTTTTATTTTTGTTTTTGTTTTCCTTTGCGAAAGAATTTTCAAATAGAATTTCCGTGAGGTTGTTTTTCTTTTTCCTCTCCGTGTGCGGTCAACACAACACAAAAATAATATAATTTTTTTTAACTTCGTAGCGTTCGCGTGTCGGTCGTTCATGCGTTATTGTGCGTTTTTTTAATATTTAATTTTGAGGCTGTTTTTCTTCAGAAACTGAATGCGGTGGACAGCAACGTTAATAATAAAGTAAGAAATAATCTCATCGCCCAGATCGTTCCGTCGCAAGATTGCATAAACGCAGCTCCCTTCTTACGTAAACCTCAAGGAAATAAAAGAAAAAAAAACGACATAGAAATTTTATAAGTAGAAAGCTTCAAGTACCAAAAATATGCACCGAAAAACGTTTTTCGTTTTCGTTAGTAAATTTTTGTCTTCTTTTTATCCCAAGATCATTTAAAGACCTGGGATAGTTTTGGGAAGTTTGAAAGGATTGATTCGTTTTATATTTGTTGTCTAAATGTACACGGAAATACAAAGCAATAACGATCCTTCTCGTCGTTGGAGCACCATAAGACGTCACAGTCGTCACGTCAGAGACGAGTGATGGTTGAACAGAGGTCTTGGGCAACAAAGAACGCCAAACAGATCAGTTTTCGGCTGGATTAATCATGCATTTGACGTTACTCCTTTCCGTTTCACGCGTATTGTACATACAACGCTGAAGAAGCTGCTGGCATGGGCGCACGGCTTGACATAATGCCCCAGGATCCAGTGACTTTAGCTTGACCACCTGAGGTTCCTTTTAAATAACATCACTGGATCGCGGAAATCGTATTGCCGTCTGCTCACGGAGCAAAAACCATGGAGCAAATCGAGGGCCCTGATTGGCCTATTTTGAAAGTCCTGCACTCTCGCAAGAGCAGTATGGTTGTTTGAGATAAGAGGACAGCTCTCACCGAGGACGGCGGCATCACTGGGGCACCTGTTAACCCACCCGACCCCGTCGTTCACGCCGCTTCGCGCGCGACGGTCATCGGCGCGGCACGTTACAGGGCGACACAAGCGGTGCGGCTGAAAGATAGATATATGGCAGTAAACAAAAGGCTCACTGGGGAGCGCGTTAACCCACCCGACCCCTCGCGTTCACGACGCTTCGCGGCGACAGTGTGTGGCGGCAGGTTAGAGGGCGACACGTTGGGACGCAGCCCGCGATAACTGTTGTGCCGTAAAAAAGAAAGAGCCTAATCCGCATGTGGAAGAAAAACGCGAAGATAGTGGCGTTGGTTCCCGATGGGGCCGCATGCAGCCCACCCAGGCAAGCAGCGAGCCAGCAAGCCCCAATCTCTCGAGGCGGCATCTGTGTGCGCGTTGAATACTGGCGAGCGTTTTAACCTCGTCGGTGGCACGCGCATTTATGACGTGATTAAAAAAAAGGCCAATCAGGGGCCCCACATGGTGGTACTCCGCGTGAGCAAGCAGCTGTATACGTTACGATCCCGGGAAAGTAGGCGCCAAGCTCCCCACATATGGTCGCCATTTGGGTTTATGGAATGAGCATGCAGTTCCTGCTTGACCTCTCCATTCTTGGTGAGCCCATCCGAATTCCCGGTGACAAGTTGCTCTATAGCGACATTTCTTGTATACCGAGGTTTTGTCATATACGAACGCAGGCAGAACAAGCGCACGTCTTTGCAGCGTGCACCACAAGCGTCGTCGGTGCTTGCGGCACTAAAACATTTTTTCTGCCTTAAAAAAACAACGCAAGAACAACAGTGCCGTTGTAGGGTATATGTGGAGATGAGAGTGATTCATAATTTGATTCCATGCACAGTGCCAAAGACGTCTGATATTGGCGAGGAACGCTTTCAGTACGATGAAGCCTCAAAGCGATCTTGGCGCGATTGGTTCAGAACTGATTTTTTCCGAAGATTTGAATGAACCGAAATGGTAATTGCAGTGGCAACTGAGACCGATATCACAAATACCTGGCGAGGTTTTGTTCGTCTGTATTTTAGTATCTGTATGTGTCCGGCTATCAGGCAGGGATCGCCTCTCAATCGCTTTCTCTCTAATGATACCGAATATTCATCTACAAACGTGGACAAAAGAATAGTTTCTGTTTACACGATTGCCTTTTATGCCGCAGACGCACATTATTTTTTATTGCATTTAATAGTGATTATGATGTCTTTGTAATATGGCTTCCAAGTTTTTGCTTTGTTACGAGCCCCTCCATAAGGTACACTTAGGGCATAGTGACTGAAAGCGTCTCCGACTGGTGTGTTTACCGCGTCCAAATACGTGGTCCCTCGATTTCCGCCTGATGACGTCATAGATGTGTCACGCTGCCGCCGGCCGCGAGCCTGGCGGTGTCCCAGCAGCTGTGATGGATGTAGCAGACGCCTGTTCTGCTCCAGGTCGCTCTCTGACCTCGTATGTCCATGGAAGCTCCAGCAGACACGGGTTGGGACGCCGTGACGACGGCGGCGCTCGCGTTAGGTGGCGCTTTTTGCCGGAACTACCACAGCCAACCGCCAGGGTCGCGACATCCGACAGCGTGACACTCCGGCTTTTGCGACGTTATTTTGTCGCCACTTCGGGACCACTTTTCATGCGTGGGTGGAATGCTGGAGAGCAAGTCGTCTGCTTCTTGGGCAGGAGTTGCGGTGACGTCAGAACGACGCCAAGCTCTGATTGGCCGAGTGAAAAAAATGGTGGGTAGATCTCAATGCTATAGATGCTTTGAGGTCTACCCACTATTTTCTTCCAGTCAGCCAATCAGAGCTCGGCGTCGTTCTGACGTCACCGCAACTCGCGCCCAAGAAGCAGACGACTTCCTCTCCGCATAGGACGCTAAACACACCAGGCGGAAACTCGTTCGAGGCACCGTGTCATGATCGAAGCTTTGCAGCAGCTGCGCGTAGGCGCCGCCATCACCGACCTTCAGTTTTTGTTTCCTCTGTTTCCCGTTCACTTCACTTCATCATTGTCATAGCAGAACAGATTAGTGCCATCTTAGATTCTATTGTGTCTTCTCCCCAGCATTGGCATTTGTGGAGGGCTCGTCAGCACCCGTTTCATTGGCTCGGTGTCTCGGTAAGACAAGAGAAGGTCAGCAATGGCGGCTGTTATCCGGCGCGTGTTTAAAGCGTCTATCCTATTATTCGCTCCCGGAGTTTCTCGTAGGCGACGCCATTTTGGTGCTTAGTGCAGGATGGGCGGCGCAATGAACCTCTTTCCAGTAAACTTCTGCGTGCGCTCACACTTTTCCCTGGCCTTGCTTCCCGCTTTCGCCATTTTCGGAGGAACTCCGTCCCCGCCCGACCAGCGTATTCAGCAGCCATCTTTGAACGCATTTTTCTTTTTCTGTTTTGTTTCATGACGGTTCTTTTTTTGAGTACCGGTAGTATGGGCCATAAAAAGCAATGCGAACTGGATGCAACAGCACCAGTCGATGCGTTCTGACGGGCGGAGGCATGTTGGGCTAACCTAGAGTAAATGTATATGCACCGCCTTGCGGAGCAGAGTACCGTAATGGTGCTTCCAGGGCGGCCATGTTGGATCCAGGACGCACTGCGGGAAGCGACCGTCGCTCCTCCAAGAGCCCCGGATGCGCGATCTGCGCGATCGTCCTCCGTGTCGCCTTCTTCCCAGACTTTGAAAACATGTTTTAAAACATCGCTCGCGGTATAAAACTACGGGATTATACTGTATCCAGTGGCTAGGCATAATGTTGAATGGTCAAGGATTTAACATTCCTGGAGAACTCAAAACCGTTTTCCTGCGATTCCAGATTTTTCACCAACAGCCGTCCCGTGTAAAATAACCGAGCAGACCTATATAGAGCGAACAAAGGAACGCGAACAACCCGGGTTTCGTACTATCTCGCACGACGCAACTCATAGAATTCCATCATGAATTGGCATCTGATGTTGACGAGGGGGGCAAACATATTCCGTTTTTCTAGACTTTCGAAAGGCATTGTGTACGGTATCGCATTAACTCCTGCTTAGTAAACACTAGATCTATGTTAAACGTGGGCTCGCAGTGTGTACCGATGAATTGGAATTACTTATCTCACCGCTGCCAATGGGTATTTTGAACGGTAAAACATCGGGGTATGTTAATGGGTGCCAGGGGTCCAACGGGACTCTGTCCTGGGGCCCGCTTTTGTTTTTAATTTATATTAATGATATCTCTGTGGTAATTTCCTCGTGTATAAGGTTGTTTACCGACGGCTGTGCTGTGTATAGGAAAACTTAGGAACGAACGAGACGCTGCTGTGTTTCAATAGTGACTTGACTGTATTAATACTTGGTTGTTCCTCGTACAAGATGAACTTAAACCCTCAAAAAATGCGTTCTCCTCTGTATTACCAGCAACAACAAAACAATGAATTGAAAGTTTTTATCAGGGAATAAACGCACTAATAAACCACGAACCTACATACATGTATACGTAGGTGTTACGTTATCACCTGATTGTTTATTAAATGCTCAAAATGCTCGCTTTGATGATGTGATTGCGAAAGGTAGCAGCGGGCTCGTTTTATTCAGCGGAATCTGAATGGTTCACAACCTAATAAAATAAAAACGTTTAAGAGAAATCTTAGAATATGCCTGCATCGTTCGGGTCCCTAAACAAATGATCCTTATTGCTAAAATATAACAAAAGAACTTTAAAATAAATTTGTCAGGTTTGTTCCGAGTCGGTGAGGTCGGGAGAAAGCTGCGCTGAAATGAAACACGAACTGAATTGGTAATTGCCTTCATCTGGACAAAAAAGGTTGAGATTAAACAATTTTATTTTTCTCATTTATAATCATACTAAGACTGGTATTAAGAACAAAAACCCTTTTCAAAAGCCACATTATGTTTCTATATGCGCACTGATCATGCATTTAAAACCCGGGAATACCGCACGAATACAAAATTGTATGCAAATTCATTCTTTGTCAAAACGATTGCAAAGTAGAATCGGCTATCAAAGAGCAAATGTGTTGTACTAAACATAACTTTTTTTTACATTGTATTTCTTTGCTTTAACGCTCTCGAGCAATCCGAGGTAACATTTGAATAAATGAATAAAACGCTCTAGAGAGCTGGGTCAGCTAAACTCGTCAAACACAAAGTTCGGGCCGAAGTTCATGGAGGGCACCGATTGGCCAATCCCAACGATGACCTCGCGCTTTTTTCGCCGACGTCCAATCCGCGCGTCCCGTGAACTTCTAGCTCCAACTTTGTGTTTGACGAGTTTAGGGCGCGTGGCAACAAAGATTCTAAACAATACAACCAACTTCGAACTTCTTTATATTTTTTTATTTTTTCAAGAGTGATATCCGGCTATCTAGCGACCCGGAAATATGTTCAATTTCTTATGCAGTTCTGTAAAACCTATTATTCCGTAAAAAAAAAAAAATGAATCGACGAAATTGGAATTGACGTTCGGCCTTCCCGCTATACAACGGAAGTGACGTCTACAGCGTCGGTTTCGGTAGAATTTAGTGGTCGTGAGCGTAGATGGCGCGGTGAGCTGTAGCAGCGCTTTGTGGGTTGAGAGTGTTGTACCGCGTTGCGACATTTGTGCTTCGCATGCCGCTTGCTAAGCTACTCCCTGAATTTGTCGCCACGCTCCACGCGACGCACCGATGGTCGACAAATGGCCGCGGTGACTCGCGGCCGTTTGTCAACGCAACGCCGGTCAAACACTTTGAAACGCAACTACTGTAAAGACCCTATCTTTTGTCGACATTTACGTTTATATTGTCAGTTGCTTTGCGAGCGGCGCTATCGTATTACGAATAAAAATAACCGCTGCGCGTCGCTGTTACGTACCAAGCGACAGGCTAAACGCGGGCGCCTTCGGTTTTACCATAACGACGGACACAAGTTTGAGTTTGACCTTGCTCGAGGAGGCTCGGCGTAAAAAGCGACGGAGTGTTGGTCTCGCGCAGGGGTGCTTTACCCATGTCCTCTTTCCCGCATGTTCGTGCAT